>JAQIVZ010000009.1:0-200320 GCA_034700945.1 Arrhopalites spinosus
ATCTTTTAACATGTCGAAACTAGGGAAATAGTGCTCTCATAAGAAACCATGTAGACTGACAATTGGACACACTGTATGTATATAACTAAATATACAAAACAAACGTTCTTTTTAAGTTTAAGATATTCTAAGTTAAAAACTGTCATATATACAGTATATTATTGTAAATAATTAATTACATAGATAGTTGTCCATGTAAACAAAAATGATGAGGCTACTGTAGACTTTGTTTATCGTCTCTCATCATTATTATTTTGTGACTGTGAAGAAAAAACTTGTAATAATAACATGGTATGAAAGGAAGGAAGTTTATGTGAAGACTTTATAATATTAATATTATAGTAATGATGGTGATTTGTGGAAGCAAGATATTGTTGTTATTGTTGTGTGTCTCTTGCATTCTATGTATTATTCTGTACATGTAGGTATATTTTTCTCATCGATCCAGTGTACAACAAGAACAAGAGCAAACACAGCAAGTTTTTTTAATATTATTATTATAATTAACTTTATATAACATTAGACTCTTCTTTAATGAACAGCCCAAAGTGCATGATAATAAAAATATATATTGTAAACTATATTAATTATTGTTGTATTGTGTACACACATTGTATCGTATTGTTGTATATGCAGAAAATGTAGCCTACCTACCTAATTAATTAATTTAAGCGAACGCTACTTTAGGAAGAAGAAGAAGGACGTACCATTTTTTCTCTCTTGCATTTGTTTTTTTTTCTTTTTGCAAACCTTCAATCTTGCAACTTTTATTGACACAATCTGAGACTCATGGAGTGATGCCTATGTTAAAAAAAAGGAAGGGAAGAGAGAAGAATGTTTTTTTTATTCTACAAAAAGTGATTCAGTTACTGCAGTTATTTACGACGCATCTGGTTGTCATTGTCTCGATGGAATCATCATGAATACCTAAATGTAATGTTATTAGTTTTTGTAAAAGTAAGTATTACAGCGTTAGTGGAATACTGCAAGAACAAGAATTATGATTTAATTGTATACTCATTAGTGTGGTTCAGTTTTTAGGATAGGTATTATTAAGGTAACAACTATTACTACTAACTATAATATATATATGATGTGTGTACCGTTACTTTAATAGTCTGATAGAGCAGGGATAAGAATTATTAACAAAAAAAAAGAAAGAAGTAATCATGTTCTAATTAATAAATTCTGAATGCTTTTGCTACGTAAATAATATATATAATTAAATTGCTGTCCTGCTCGTCACGAAAGAGAAGGAACTAATAATGTAACAAGGTTAGATGATGAATGAGAGATTTGCATGTATGCTACCTGCATGTTCTTTTTTATATGAAATTCCCAGTAAGTATGAGTGATGAGAAAGAGAATGGGGAAAGCTATCGTACTATAAAAAATGGTCAAATTTAATTTTATTACTTGTAAATATACTCTAAAATATACCACAAAGAGGAAGTTGATGATGATAATTTACTTAATCAGATGTTTTTTTTATTATGATAATAATTATTACGTTTTAATGTTATATTTATGATTATACTTTACTTTACACATAACAATAGTTTACAAGAAAACAAATTCATCCATAAGTTTTTTTTGTTGTCATTCAAATTTGTAGACGCAAAATGGACTCAAGAAAATTATGTTCAGTGACTAGAATTAAATTCATTTACCAATAATAATAGTGTATTATTGTTGGTGGTAATGACTATTCAAAAAAAAGAGGATGATGATGATTTTTCTTTTCTTTTTCTTTCAATTAATAATAATTTTCTAAGCCAAGAAACATCACAAAATAATTTCAATATAAATTAATTACATACAGACTACACATTTAGCTAGACAAGATGTAGGGGAATGAAGTAACCAGTTTAGTTTGGGATGGTTTTTTTTGTGAGTGGGCTTTATCGCTTACTCTGTAAAAAAACACTTGCTAGAATTAAGATTGGAAATGAGGATTTTCTCTATTGATCTCTTTTGACGGCATGATTTCATTTTTATTTTCTCTCCTTGTGTCTTTTTTAGTGTTGTGGCCGCAAAATCCTTTTATTTTTCAAAAAAAAGAAACCCCAACAAAACAAATAAATGCTTACAAATATTTATGTAGATAGAACAAAATGCTGAAAACCAACTATTTTAGTATTTAGGGATAAAGTTTAGATGAAATAAAAATAGAATCATTGCTTTTTATTTTGATGAGCAAAAAGAAAAAACAAACAAAAATGGCATAAAAGTGATGGACAATTTTTTAGTCATTATCGTATGGTTCATGGCCAGCTTGCTTTCTTTCTTTTTAGAAGAGAAAATAAATTTATATTTATATTTAGAGCATAATATTATTTATATGCAATAAATCTAAGTATTTGAAATGGGCATTCTGTAATTATATAAAAATAGATTTTTTTTGGGAAATGTTTTTTTTAAAAAGTACAATCCTCTATATCTTTCAATTTTTTTTTCTTTTGGCTTTCTTTGTCTTTTTTTTGCTGTGGTGGAGAGTGACTCTGATAATATGACATTGGCTTTAAATAAAGAGAACTGGAATGACTTGGATTGGTAAAAAAAAAATTTCGTACAAACTACAATCGTTTTAGAATTTTTACATGATGCTACAATTTTATAGTAGTTGTATAGTAACTCTTAACCAATTAAAATGTGAGTTAAAAAAAATTGGAAGAGAAGGACTAAAGACTAAAGATATATTCTGTATAATGTGGCTATGGACTCTTTGAGTTCACTCTGAGTCGGAGTGGAAAAAAAGTCAAAAAGTGGAAAAGATACAAAAAAAAATTTACACAAAAACCAAAAGGTGTATAAAATAAGTTAATATGAAGTAAGGTTAGAGTTTTAGAAGAGATAGATATAAAATTAAGTGTCAACTTAAATGTAAATTTTTTTGGTGAAGTGTAGAAAGTGGATAGTGACCAAAATTAAACGGAACGTAGTCTTAAATTTTGAAGGATTTGAAGGAATTTATGATATATATCTGTATATACCTTACCTAAATGTATAAAGTAAATATTAATATCTAAATGTAAGGAAAAACTCTGTACTTGTAGACGAAGAATGAAAAACTTTTAATAGAATATTAATTATTATGAAAATTATTAAAAAAATTTCCCAATTTATACTACATACGGAATTGCAATAAAAAGTTATTAACTCAAAATATTTACACCATCACTTTCACTTTAGTTTTTTTTTCTGCTTTCTCTCAAGGCTTTTTTCCTTTTTATTTTTACTTTTGTGCCACATTTTTTCATGAGGGGGAAGTCGTGGAATTTTACATTTAATAGTTTTTCAAACACAAATTTCATAATCAAGTTAATTGTTTTTGAACAAGTACACATTAATATTGATTACATTTACTTGAATAAGATTAAATAGTGAATTTATTATGCCAAAAGTAATGTGTGAAGGTGCTTTTAGATTGTCAGTAGAATTCCATAAATATTGTGGACAAATAGAATTTATTTGTCAATCAATTCTTGTTTGAGTCGCTGAGCAAGGGCTCGTCGGGCATTGAGAGATTTGTCATTAGTGGTCGACTTATCAATATTATTTGGACTCCTAATCGCAATTTGAGCAGCTTTTGATGACTTTGGTCGGAGCATCACTGATGAGTCACTATTTGATGCCTCACCATTCCCTCGACCAAAATTTATCAATTGTTTCTCCCGTTCACGTTTCTTCAGTGCGACCTTAGTCAAATTAATTTTTCAATTTTTAAGTAAATCACAATTAAGCTCATCTTAAGTTTTCTCACCAATTTATCCCTTTGTTCTCTTAGGTATTCCCGTCGACGTTGAATTTCTTCTTCTGTCCCTGTCACCGGCTAAAAAAGATAAATAATTTAATTTTTATTTTATTTTGTTGGCAAAGAGCCCTTGATAATTAAATTTACAATGGCGGGTGTCGTGTCAAAGAAAGTTTCCTCTTCTCCTTCTGCTGGAGCATCAAAGGCCCGACGGACAGCTGTGAGAATTCGATGCTGTTCAGGGGCCACAGAAGCCATTTCGGCTACTGTTACATCATCGATATCCAATGAACGAGTTGGTTGAGATGACTTGACTTCCGGTTCTTGTGCTGAGACGACTGGTTCTTCTTCTGGTTGGTCGACTACAACCGGAGGGAAAATATTGATTTGAGGTTCGGGTGTTGTGACAATGGGTCCGGGATGTTCATTTTCTTCTTGTTGTAAAATTTGGCTAAATATTTTATAGTACTTTCAAAAATACTATTTTGTCAATCTTAAAGCCACAACAAAAAAAAACATTCCGGAAGCTCAACATAAGAAAATGCAAATTAAATCAAATTACAATGAAAGCTCATCTAAATTATTTTAAAAAATGCTTCAAATTGAAATAAAATGTAATGCAAGACAAGAAAGTGGCAAGAAATATCCTTAAATTAAATGATGAATGAATTGTCCCAGAGAGATGAAACCTACCTGCGAATGAAAGTAATTTCAGGTGCAAAGGATCTACTTTTTGTGCTAGACATAAATTTATCTATTAAAATTGGGTCTTGTGAGTCATCATCATCTCTCGTACTATCCTGGGGAGACTGAGGAGGAGTAAATAATTTAGATTTTATGTTCTTGTTGTTGAAACTCAAGTCCTCATTCTCATTCTGAGGACAAATGAATGACTTGGATGACTCCTTCAAGTCTCCTTCCTTGAGAATCTCAGTATGAGAGTCATTCTCTTGATTCATTTTTCTATCTTTTTCTTGATCCTCTAATGGCAAAAGTGGTGTAGGACATTTAATTGGATTTAATTGCAATGGTGGTAATGGTGGTTGACAACATTTAGATTGAGATGGACTAGTGACTAGTGTGGAATCAAAAACAGTCTTTTCGGGTGCTGTGTACCTAATGACAACTTGCAGGAAGTCTTCCTCTCCATTTTCTCCATGTGGATCCGTTGACGTCACTGAAATTATTAAAATTAATTAATACACTAAATCGCAACTAAAAAATAATTTTTCTTTTTACTGTCAAATGGGCACAGGGCAGGAGAAAGCACGCCATATCTACACATTTTTTTATACATTTTTTAATTAGTTTAATTTTGAATGTTAATTTTAATTTAATTAAATACTAACCGGGCCACCAACAATTCTAATGACTGAAGTTGCAGATCTATATTCTTTCGGGTCATCAATCTACGAAAAGCGCCAAAGTCCTCCGCCGCCCATAATTGTTCCAAAGCCATCTTTTTATAAACATGGAAATATGTAAAACAGCATGTTTTCAAAGTACAGCTAGAACTGCTTGTCATGATATGGGGAATTCTCGACTATTTATAAAGCTATGGACATACAATGGTTTTTCACTATCAAGGCAATCAATCTTAGAGGAAATTATGGCTGTTTAATGTCCCATGTTCATTAAATTACTATTTCCTCTGTCCAATCGATTAACTAGCACTCATTACCGTGTACACTGAAAATTGGAAATGAACAAAAATTACCTTTGTTATATTAGATTCGGGTTGGTCACTTTTATTTTTCTCACGAATACGGCATCCTTCTTCTACTTGCTCTAAAAATACCCAAAAATGTCAAACGTTAGTGTTAGTCATCATAATGAAACTTTTTATATTTAGCAAACTAAAAGGAATGTTTTTTAACTTGCCTGGAGTCACCTGCAAATTATTCGAACGATCGAAATTTAATGAAGCACTTGATCAACTTTGACCTCTCAGCTTATTTCATTCTGAATCAAGTTCACAAAGATACAGAGAGTCAACATGTACTGATACGAATTCACTGATGATTATTTAGTAGAAAACAAGTTGACAGGTCAAAGTTAATCAAGTGCTCTATTAAATTTTGATCGTTTAAATAATTAACATAATTGATAACAAGTCCTCTCACTTGCAAATCTTCCATAAAATTGGCTAGCATGTAGTCGACGAGTGCCTTGTACTGTTTAAATTGAAAATAATTATTTTTGTTTGTTTTGTTACTTCAAATTTCATTCCTTTTATTTTTATCACACTATGTGCATTATACCTCTTCATGAATTTTACGATATTCTTCTTCCTTCTCATCTGTCATATTGTTGTAGCTGTCCGGGTCAAAAACTGAATAAAATGTTAATTAATAGTCACTGTCTAATTAAATTCAACAGTCTCCAGTTTTTCTTACCCACTGACTTCTCTTCTATAAAGCCCAGAACAGGTAGTTTCCATATGGCCTAGAATTAGACAGCCAACGTAAATATTGTTCTCAAAATGTGTTGAATCTCAATTAAAAATGATTGCTCCCCTATTAAAATAAATTGTAATTACCCCATGAAGGAAATTTACGAGACTCTCAAAGACCCAACTGTCTTCTTCCGCTTGTTTATCCTCCTCCGACATTTTCTCTCAATTGAATACTCTTTTATTGAAAAAATCTTTATATTCAAGATCCCACTTGAGTCACCAATTCCAAATCTCCATTCAATCCAACGTACAGCTGTAATGTCAATTGAAATACTGAATACACTTTGGATTTAAAATGAATTCATTAGTATCTACGAAGAATTAAAATAATTTACTTTCTCCTCAATGACAACACTTTCTACAAAAAGAAAGTCTCTCTCTCTTTTTTTAAAAAATGAAGCGAAATAGACAAAAGATTGAAAATTTCAACACTTTCAGATTTAGAAATAAATTTGTGTGGCCTTCAGTTTAGGGGGGTCTAGTGAGGATGTGAGTGGGACTTGTTCATTTCCACATTGACTTGAAAGTCAGACAAAGGAATGTTTTGGATATGCACAAAGAGAGAGTCTTAATTCAATTTCAGGGGTTATATATACCCTCCCCCCTCTACTCCCCCTTCTTTTTCCCTGTTTTTGATTCATCTCCAAGGGAACCAAAACCCAACATTGAAAAGGAGTCAATAATTAATTCATCATCTTCAAAAGCAGCTTGAGGTATACACATACTTGTCCATAGACCATAATATAAAAAAACATGTTTCATTCCAGTCGATATGCTCCGGACTATCCATTTGACATAGTGCTAAAATGCTAAAAAGTATATTATAGGCTAGATACTTGAGTTTTGCAAAATAAAAAAAATCATTAAATAAAAAGTTGTACCTATACCTACATGATATGCTCCTGCATACACAAAAAAACCAAGTCTGTCCCTTTGCCTTTCTCTCTCGGGAATAATTCTCACAACCATTGCATGTCCATTGCCAAGTCTTGTCAATTTTAACCAAGTGGTTTTATGGGTAAATAAACGATTAATGAAATTCTTTGCATTCTAGAATACATTTTTTTGCGCAAAAATAAAATTTGGCCAAAATAATAAAACTTTGTACATATCCCTCTTTCCTAGTAGTTTTCACACAAAGTCCACAATATGTTCTTATCACCCAATTTTAATTCATGAACTAAAGAGCACAATGTTAGCGTGTAAAGCTTGGTCATGAAAAAGAAAATTGAGAGAGCTTAATTTGCATATATACTGTTATATATAATATATTTATTAATTTATAATTTTCTGTATGTAATTCGCAATTAATAATAATAATAAAAAAATGTATAATACAATAATTGTGCATAGCATAGTATTATATCATGTACTATATAAGTAATCGAAAATATTTTTGCTCACATTTAACGAAAAAAAAACAAACCAACAAAAAAAATTTCTCTTAATTCTTTTCTTTCATCAGTCTGTTTGTTCTGTACAGATACATATGGAGGAAAAATAATTAACACATTTAATGTGTTCAATAATACGACATAAAAATTCATCATCATCATCATACCGTAATTTATAAATTGTTATTGATTACCTCTATAATAATGTATGCACTAATAGATAATAAAATATCGTATAATTATATATTCGTATGTATGTAGTTTCATAGTACTCAAATAGTACTCAAAGTCAATCAAATATTTAATTACAATTGTTAATTATAATATAAAGGTATACTCATATGGAGATAATAAAGTGTTAATTACCCATCATGAAATTATTATCATAACCAAAAAAATAATAATATTGAAACTAGTGGAATTGTCTCCTTTTTTTCAACCGGACAAGTTTCAATTTAATTAAACACGACAAGAATAATATGTGTATTTATACATAAATTAATTGGCTACTAATCCATTTCCATTACGTCACAAGAATCATACACAAAACTTTGTAATCTCTTGATCTAAAACAGACACAATGTAAAATTTTTTTTTTAAATGTAATATTACTTGTATATTTTTTTATCCCCTTCAAATTATTTACAAACTAATGGTATACAGCTCATAAAATTCTTGATTGGCACATAACATGGGGACTCGTATAATAATAATATGTTATGCAAGTATCTTCATTTCTATAGATGTTTAATCTGCATTTTCAAATGTTATCATCATTCATTTTATCCTAATTAAAGTCATGACCAAGATCATGCATTGATGAACCTAATGTCAGTCTGTGTTAAAACAAAATCACCACCTATAAAATATGGAATGAACATAGTAACAGTAATAAAATAATTAATTCCCCTTTTAAAAAAAACATAGAAAATATTTAATTTTAAATAATAAAAAAAAAGTACATTCTAGACTGAGAAAAATTGAACATTGTCAAACGAAAATAATTATATAAAACAAATTACCCACGTGTGCTAGAAACTAGTCATCGTCAATCAAATTCAATATAATAGTTAGAATGAGCTAAGCAGTAATGTTGTTGGATGTTCGTACATTTTATATATAAATATATATATATATTCATTTCAATTTAAAGTATAGATTATTTGTACTTGAGCACTTTCATAAATTCTTTTAACCTTTGTGTACAAAAGATCCTCACACATAATTAATCCTTTCTTAAAGACAATTTTACACAAGTTCTATTGTAGACAGACAAAAACGATGACGAACGAGAGAAAGGCATATAATACAGATACATACTACCCCTATGAGAAAATATAAAAATAACAATAATTTTAGAGCTCTTTGACAATGGAATATATTTGAATACCTAATGTACAATATAGTTCAAAATAGTCTATAATAATTTAATATATTATAAGAACTTTTATGTAGTACGATTATATTGGATTAGAGTGCGTGAAGCTACTTGTACAAAGTTAAAACTCTCACTCTGCATACTTATTTCATCCTCTCTCACTGTAAACAATTTTAATTTGCACGTAGTTAGTTAGTATCATGAGGATGGATCAAGTCGCCTTAATAATACCTATAAGATTCTCAAATCAAAATATTTTATATACTCAGTACATAGTTAAGACGTCGTCATATTTTGATCACAACAACCATGATGATCATGGCATGATCATATATATAATTTCACCAGTAATCCCCGAAATTATTTTGCCTGTGTATACTGTTAAAATTTATTGTAAGTAATAGAAAATAGTACTTTCAGATCTCTAGATTTTAGATCAGTAAAATTGATAATTTTTTCCCTATTCCATCATAATTAAAACTTGTATCACGTAGTATAAATATTGGTATAGTCTATAAAGATTTGAGGAAGTTAAGAATTATTAGCCTACAATTATTTAGTAAAATTTCTTAAAAAATATCTATACATTTATATTGAAATTTCATTAGTTTTGGAATATATATATCAGAGGAGGAGGCAGTGTCACCCAATTTCTTAAAATTAAATTTCATACCAGTCTTGAACCACCATTCACTACTTGTATTTCTTGCAGAATAATACATCAAATTTGTTTTCCCAATTTAGTTTGGACGAGATTTTTTACAAAGATTCAAAGGAGCATCTATAAAATAATACAACAAAAGCATGTTAAGACATTGTAATTTAAATCAATCAAACATTTTAAATTTAAATTGTGATATAAAATACCTGACAAAACACTGTCACTGTTGTACTTTAAGTCAGAGGAAATTGAAGGAGAAGGTGAAGAAGAAGTTAAAGTCGTTGCTAATGCGGCTGGATGTAGACGAAATGCATCCCCTCCCACAACGGCACCGGTATCAAATAGATTTGCTCCAAAAGGTAGAAAACTATTCCAAGGAATTTTTTGGCTTGCATTAAAAGCACTAGCATAGTCAAAATTGGACATTCCTAATAAAGAATTCAAGTCATTTTTTGGTGGATTTTTGAAATAATTAGCCATGGCAGCCATTGCAGACGCTCCCGAAGTAGGAAATCCCGGAATTCCCCCGAGTAAAGAATTGTGAAATGCTGCTGCAGCCGCTGCTGTTGAAGTTGGGCTAGCAGAAGATGAACTACGTAAAAGACTCATGGGATCATGGAGATGATGATCTGGACGTTGCGAGGATAATTGTGATAGAAAATTGGTAGCCATAGGATTACTCAAAGAAGACGGGGAGGATTTTTCTTTTCCTCCTCTATCTCGATCACTTGATGTATTTACTCTTGAGAAAAGTTTTGATGATGATCTAGATGATGATGATGATGATGATTTTGAGTGGGACTGTGAAGTACTATGTTGTTGATAGGGTATACTTTGATAAAGTTTGGCATTGCTATTATGTTGAGATTTTGCACTTACACTCCCGGTCCCTCCTGCATTGCTTTTAATTTTAGTCTTTGAACTTAAATGATGAGCTTTTGATACATCTTTGCTCTTTAAAATGTCTCTGCCCTCCATTTTATTGGACGGTATAGGATTTTGATACGGGCACGTATCAAGTAAATTACGAAGGAAGGAATTTTGATTATTATCTAAGCTATGATGGATTCGTGAGAGGGGGGATGTTGAGGAAGGAGAAAACGTTGCGTCTAAAAGACTTTGTGAACTACTACTACTACCACTACTAGCATTACCAAAATATAATTGTTTACTTGATGAATTTGATTTGATCTTTGAGGAAGAGGAAGATGGATTTGCATTGAATTCTGGAACTTTAAAATTTGCATTTGAAGATTTTTTGGTCTTGGATTTATGTTGTTGCATTTTCTTTAGTAATAAAGAGTCACTATGAGAGTCCTGGACAAGATTTAACGAGTTACTCCTACTGTCCTTGGAGTCTCTATGAGTCCTCTCACTACCACTATTGTTCACTTTGTTTGCAAGAAGACTGGCCACAGTGTCAGAGATTACACTTGACATGGCATGTTGTTGAAGGAGTTGTTGTTGTAATGTAAGTCCCATATTAGCACTATTATAATTAGGAAAATTTGCAGCAGAATTTAATGATGGATTTGCTGAGGATGCTGCCGAACTTGCCGCAAGAACACTCAAATAGTTTAAAGGATATAATTGATTATTGGCAAAAGGAAGGGAGGACAAATCGAATGGTGTCACATCATTGAAACCCTGTCGATTACTACTACTTAGATTCAATGCTGATGACTCACTAGTATTAGCAGAAAAAAGGTTTTTGTTACTATTATGTGGTGAACTATTACTACTACTATGACTCTGATGAGGAGAAGACACTTTTTCTTTCTTAATTTTTTTAGATTTACTACTCCCACTTTTAATATCCCTACCATCACTTGTATGTTGTTGATGATGAATAGAAGGGGAGGAGGATGAACTAGAAGAAGACTCTGTCATTTTACTAAAATCAATGGGTAAATTATGATCTGCCTTTAAAAGTCTATTAATACGTTTGCCGGCTGTCAAAGGAACACTGAGTATCGTCTTGTCTTTTTCAACCACTTTGGAGCGTTTCTCAGTAGTTTTTGGACGGATGGTAAATGTACTTGAATTATTTTTTAGATCACGACAACTGTCCAAATCTTTGCGTATTTTATACGGTGAACTTGCTGATGGGAGCGATGCAACTTGAATATTTTTAACTGATATTTTGTTACACTCAAAATTTTGTTGTAGTGGTTGTGACTCACTACCATTACTATTAGCTAAATTTTGCTCACTATCCGAGTTTACTTGTGATGGTGATTTTTTTTCTACTTTTACAGAAAGTCGACTTATGCAATACTGTAGTTGTTTCTTTTTATTTTTGGAAATTGATTTACGTTGGCTACCAACAAGTGGTATAGGTATTTCTTTTTCCTTCTCTTCTTCTTTTTCTTTTTCCTTCTCTTCTTCTTTTTCTTTTCCCTTCTCTTCTTCTTTTTCTTTATTCACTTCTTCTTTTTCCTTATCCACTTCTTCTTCTTCTTCTACTGACATGGATGGACTTTTCTGGCCAACAGTTGTTTTTTCCATACAATCGTCACACTCTAGGCACTGTGTAGGTCCAGTTTCATTACTTGTATTCACTTTTGTTGGAGGAATTGTGGTGGCCGAAATTGATAAAAATTTCTTCATCCATGATAAGTGAAAAGGCCGTCGAGTCAGTCGGGGAAATTTGTGATACAATACCTTCCGACGTCTAAAGCACACCAAAAAAATAGCATTATTAAGTACCTTCAACATGATGTCTACATGTAATCACATATTTAGTGCATATTCAATCTGACCTGATGATGCAAGGAGCTGGGGTCATAAAAAATTGTAGTATATTTGAAGCTCCTTTTCTAGGCACTTGTTGTTTCCATGAACTCTCTCGAAGAATTGGTGATGATAATATGGATGACCCATCATCAGAAACACTACGTGAGGTTGAGCTCGTCTCAACTCGTGTTGCAATACCACTAAAGGAATTTGGTGCTGGTGAGAGTTGACAAGGTATGGAGACTTCCTTCGAGGAAACATGTACAAGGGATGGGAAAACGGTTCTGGTCCGTATTTGTATCCATTTTGACCTTTTTCCAACATTTTGCTCATGTGCAAGTTGAAGGCATAACTGTCCGTCTGTAAATAAAATAATATTAATTGACACGTGTTGACAAAATGATGTCGTCAAATACAACTTATTAAAACTTTTATAAAATAAATGAAAATATACCTTTGAAGAATTTCAATTGCCCTCCCGATATGGTGGATGAATCTTCTTTATCCTCCTCTTCCTCCTCCTCATCTTTTTTTGGCTTGTCATTGATTATTGGAGGAGTTGGAGTTGATCGATTCGATGAGTTGTTGGAATCCGTTGAAGATTTAATTGACTCGGCTGATCCTCTCGAACCGTTGATACTGCCATCACTGATGTTGTTGTTGAGAGCAACTTCGTCATCAGCAGCAATATTATCAACGTTCTCATTTTCAACTTTTGTCGAGACTGTTGTCGATGACATGTCAATAAAAGTACAAACTTCTTGCATTGAATTTGTTCTTGACTCGAAAGTTTTGAACCCTCATTATGTGACTACAACATATGTTGTTTTTGTTGCATTTTCTAATTTTTTGAATCCCAAGAATAAATAAATATCTCTACATATAATCCTTGTTGGTTTCTTGCATTTAACAATACATGACTTATTGATACTACAATAGTAATTCCATGGTTAAACTCCAAAAGAAGCACTTTTAAACTTGCTTGACATGACCATCACCATTAATTTGAAAAAGACAATTATTTCTCCTTTTTCTTTGAAGGTCATGATTAGATTTCAAAATAACTCTTCTAGTTGTTCGGAGACTTCCTCCTACAACAAAATAAAAAAAACAAAACATTTCCATTAACTTTAAAAATATTTAGATATACTTTTCAATACAAGTTTAGCAAATCAACATTTATATTTGACACAAAACCGCAATTATTTTGATGTTGCAGACAACTACATTTAATTATTTAATTATAATATCCACAAAACCGGATTGAAAATGATGAAGTCACTCGAACAAACACGATACTTAAATATAAATATTAAATTGAAAATAATTGAAAAAGAATAAAATCTAAAATATGTTCAGTAAAAAACCCCCACACATTTCTTGACAATTTTTTTTAATAAACGCTCTAGCACACACACATGGTGTTGATTAATTAAATTAAAATCACAAAAGCCACATACTCCCAGGGTATTTGTGTTAGGTCAGTTGATGAAAAATAATTGTACCCAGTAAACTGTCACATATTTAACACTTACCATGTTTAAAAAGTCTTGAAAAAATCACGTTTAACCATATCTCCAGTAAACTTCTGTTTTTATCTTAGAAAAACTAGATTGAAATGGGTTTAAATTCAATTTTAGGACTTAACTAGGGACAAAAGGGGGGATAGTTGATTGGAAGGAGAGAAAAGTATCAAAAATACTGTATAAAGTTGAAAATAGTAGTCACAAATTTGGGATAAATATTAAAAATCAAAGCGTCCAAATTCACGCTTCTGTATTTATCTGAAACGATGCGCCTAGTAAAAATATGTATCTAAGACTTTGCATCTCTTGTTGAATCTTCCTTCCTCCACCCATGCATACATACTTAGCTACATATGGCCATTCTCATCATCAAATCTTTGTGTTAAAAGTAATAGTGGCTCGTGTCCATTTTTTTTCTCCTTGTAAATACAGTAAATAAATAATAAAAAACTTGATTAAATTACATTAAACTATACCATTCACTGCCTGCCACCTCTTAGTACACATTCTTCGTCTCTTCCTTCAACAAAGATGACTATTATTATTTTTTGCACTATCTTTTACTTCTCTACTTACTACCATATATGTACATAATAATTCATAACATAAAATCATCCCAACTTTATAAAAAACTTCAGGTGTAACTGGGGTAAGTAGTAACATTACAAATAATTAACTGTCCCTTTATGGAGCTTCTTGCAAAGTTTTAAGGTACTTAACGTGGCTACAGTAAATATTACTTGTGGCCATACTCATAAATTGTAGAAAAATATTTAGGGAGGTCAAGTCAAGAGTTTGTTCAATTTGAGAGTAAAAAAAAGAGTTAATTGTCTTTATTTCAGAACATGGTGACCTTGAATCGTTCTCTGGACCATAATGTATCATTATAATAATACTTTTAATAGTATTCCTTTTGACATATTCATATGCTAATACAAAGTGTGAGCATTTGTCTCTCTCTCGACGAAACAAAGTCATCGTCATCATTGGATTTGATCTTCCCCTTTAACACACACTACAACAAACTCAACATTCTAGCCCGGACCATTTCTTCCTCATGAATACAATCCATATTAAAATTACATAATTGTATGCTACAATGAAGACAGAGAGAAAAATGTGCATGTTTTTTGGCCAGCATTGATGATGATGACACGGTGCACATTGGACGAAGATGGAGAGTGAAAGAAAGAGAGAGATTTATATACCGTATTTCCTAAAATAGTACACCCGCTTATTATCAGAAATTTTCAGTCAGAATAGGTATTTTTAAGGTCTAAGGTCCTATGCTTTAACGTACAAGCACTATTAGAGTACCGAGTACAATTAGAGGTAAATACGGTAGTTTTTGTATAGCATAAATAGTCAAGGAAAAGCCACAGCGTTTCCAGAGCATCGTTAGCATCCGTATCGGCATCATCGTTTCGGGTCGAATGAGATTTCCAGTCTCTCTCTCTCTATTTTCCCGTAGACTCCAGTCTCAAGTTACGACTTTTTTTTGTTTTATTGCTCCGTGAAACAGTTTAGCGTCTATCCATAAACACAAACACCAAGCAAAAAAACCCCCATCCTCTCCAACTTTCATCCTTCAATTTAAATCCTGTGTTTTTTGTCTTGTGCTACCATTTGAGATACATTAGTGCAAAAAAAGGTCATTCCACTATCTTTTTCATGACTATTTTTATGAGTTGAAAATCTCCAAATAAATAATATTTCAAGTCATCAAACCATGACAAGCCAAACGTTCGTTCAGTGTATGTGTTCTCTCCCACTTTTTTCTCAAAAAAAATGAAATAAATAATAATTACACACTTTGAAAAATAATAATTAATGTGCGGAATCATTTCTCATACAGACTGTTATGTAACTAGTCAAAAAAACTGTACAGTGAAAACAGAGGAATTTATGGACCACAAAAAAATTGTTTAAAATAAACTTGTACACATTTAAAAAAATAATTATTTAGTGTTAAACTTCAACCACAATGTCAATGTTCTTTCTTGAGTATCATGATGCATAAGGAGTCAGTGGGATTAATTACCCTCAACTTGATATTACATTTTATTCGTGAATTATTACAAAACCCCCAAAAGAAAATTGACTAGATGACATGGGTAAGAAACACTTTTTCATTTTAAAAAAAATCATTTTCCATGTAAAATGAAAGAATTCGGTTCCTTTCTATAGAACAAAAGGAAAATTGAAGTTTTGTGAATTCACTCGCTCTCTCGCTCATAAACAATTTAAATTAGTAATGACCTGGCTAGACTTGAGAGAGACTTGTTGATTTAAGCTTGTGAATATTATTTTCATGTAATACAAAACCGACGAGGGATGACCCCCAGCATAATTTTTTTTGCAAAAACCATTATAATTATGTTTATCTTTAATCATGTGTTTCTATTTTCCTTTCACAATACTCCTTCACTGATACATATAAATTGTGATGATTGTAGTTGAAATTTTTATGTTAAAAATCCAATTTAACAACAACACCAAAGAGATGACAAGCCCCCTAGAGTCATGCCAAAATTATGCATACATACTCAATATAAAATGTACGAGGGCAAAAAGAATTTTCCAATTGGCTCCACAAAGATTTTATAACATTATTATGTATGTGAGTACGAACAACCAAGTTGGATTATACAATCTCACAGATTAATGCAGTAGCAGAAAACAGTAAACAGGAGCTGTCTAAAGGTTTTTGTAGCAAGACTTTAATAATAAAAAGAAAATCACATAAAGTATAGGCTATAATATTATTCTCAACACAGAAAAAGAACAACATCTTCTCTCTCTCTCTCAGTACTTATCCGAATGTGATAATAATAATTTTTTTTGTTCATGTCAACCGACCAAATGAACTTGTCAGTTGATTGATATATTATCAAGTGCCAAAAGCTACCTACACTCCCTTTGTACACAAGCTCATGATGAAGCTCACTAAATATTGTATATGGTCCCAGTCCACCTTTTCTCTTCATCTTTCTTTGGTCCTACATTTTTATAAAAATATTTATCTTGTATCAATTCTATTACTTGTAATTGCGAGAGAGAAGGTTAATATTGTTACAAGTTAATTGCATTCAATGTTTTTCTTACCAAGGCCCTTTCTTCTTGTCTCACATGAAGCTTATTTTCTTTAATCTTTATGTTTGTAAACAACTTTGTAATTAACTCTGTAGTACTTATTACAGCGTCTATGTTACCATTATTATTTTGTCTGTTCTTCAATCTTACATGCATTGGGGAGTGAATAATTATGTAAATTAAAATAAAAACAATTGATTTTTTCCATCCCTATTTTTAGTCTTGTTTTTTTCCTGTGTAAAATGAAACTTTCTATTAAAGTCTGCTTAATTTACATGTCAAACGTACAATTGTTTTGTAATCAAGATAATTAGATAAATTAAGCTTGTAATTTTTTATTGATTTGAAAATTCAACAATCTTCAAATTCTTCTCATTTTACACTTTACATTTTTTTGAGTAGGGATTTTTACAATTTCCATCTCAAAAATTTAAAATTCCAATCATTTCTCCACACTAAAACTTTTTTTATTTTTTCAAAAAAAACAAGACTAGAAAAATGAAATCACTTGAAAACATTTTTATCGAGTGACAATACATGAATAGGAAAGAAAAAGGAAACAATTTTTTTTATTTATACAATATAGTTCAAAAAAAGAAAAATTCTTTTGAAAATTTTGCATAAAATTCTACTGCCCTCCACGACGTGCAGAGTCAAAAAAAAACTTGCCATTTATGAAAATATTGTATATGTATTACCTTCATGTACAAGAAAAAGTTTAAATATATGCAAATATTTTTTTCCATTTCCTCTCTCTCTCTTCACTTTTTATTACTAAAAAGCCTTGAATTGTGAATTCTCCGTGTATTTTTGAGACAAGTACGGGCGACGAGGACAGACAATAAAAAGAAGAAAAAAAACTGTCGACTGTCGTTTTGTATGCCAGAGTGAAGATGGTCTACAAATAATATCCTCGAGTTCAATACAAATCCTTTTTTTATTTCAAACAACCAAAACCACCACCATCTCATGTAAACAGAACAAAGACCGAGAGAGAGAGACTTAAATGTACAAAAACCATGTCAAAATATACCTGCATCTTTTTTTACAAAGAAATGGCCACATCATCATCACACTTGAAAATTTTCTATACCAATAGACCCCACAAAATACAGAAGAGAGAATATAATTCAATTTATTTATTCAAATGGAAATTCCCTGTTATGATGTTAAGAAAGGAGGAAATATTGTGGATATTTTTGTTTGATACCTTTTAGTCAAGTCAAGTGTAAAGAGAGAGAGAGAGAAGTTTTGGTTGAAAAGACTAGTGACTCAAGAATTCTAAAATTTTTGGGTTCTAATATTGATACCAGTTGGATCTGTGCTGTTTTCTTGTTAAATCGGGTTTCCATGCATGGCATGCCAAATATGTAAATCTTGCCTAATGTGCAAAAGGGGTTCAAAAGATTTTGATGAGATCACTCCTCAAGTCAGTCAATATTTCAGCTCTTGAGAGAGAGCCTCCCCCAAAAAATACAAGAAAACAGAGAGTGCAATTCTTTCTTAGAGAGATGTAAATAAATAAAGACATGTGTGTGGCCCAAAAAGGGATTTCTTGTTGAAAAATCCTCAGATTTACAGTACCCAAACATATGTATATGTACAATTAATGTCTATAAAGTTATCCCAGCTACCTTGGTTTTTATGGTAGATTTGTTCCCAAAATGAAAAATGACTTTGGGGTCAGAAAAACTTTTTTCTTTCTTTTTTTTTGTAAAATTTATTTGTATAATAAACTTTAATCCATTTTATTTTATATTTTAGAAAATTTAAAGTTTGAAAATGAAAATTTGATTTTTCAAGAACAAGGCAGAGCACAACATTAGTGTCATTAGTTGGGATTTCAACATTTAAAAAAGTTTTCTTGTACAAACTAAATTTTACTCTAAATTAATTAAATGGAAGGTGGGACGTTTTGTTATATTTTGAGAAAGTATAAGATAAAGTCAAAATGTTATCAAATTATGGAGAAGAGGAGGGGGGGGGGGGGTTCTAGAGAATATGGAATTTTAGAAGAGGGGAAATAAGTTTAGTAACATGTCCAGTTTTTCTCCAGACTTTCTATTTCCTCCAGGAGGCATACGTTCCTTAATTTCAATTTTCTCTCTGAATTAACACACACACACCTCACTTTGAGAAAACTAATTGTCACGTTTCGTTTGAGTTTCTCCTAAAGTCAAGCTTCCAACTTGAACCAACTTTACAAGAGTGGGAACATGTCAAAAATGTCCTCAAGAAACTGTCATAATTATTCACTCAAATTTTACCATGATTAAGACACCCCCTTCCCTCTCATACTCAAACACTCCATGTAGTCTCTACGGTGTACAATTTCAAGTTGTAATCTTGTAAGATTTGATACAATAATACATTTTGTATAAAATGACAAAATTTATTTTCAAAACTTTTACATTTAAATTATTACACAGACTTGAGTTGTAGATGTTATGTCTAGTACCTACTTTATACAATTAATATTTTAATGCTAAAATCTTAATTGATATTAATCCTACAACTTTTTTTTCTATTGTAATTTTTGACATGAAAATCAAAAATTTACACAAGGTAAATTAACACTAACAACAAATTATTAACCAACAATTTCTAATTAACGTTTATTACTAAAATTATAATAAATTTTATTTTTATGTAGTAAATTTTTTGCTAACAAATAAATCTCTCAAATGGATTTGTAGAATTTAAAATTAAATTAAATAGAAAATTTGAAAAGGAATTTGAAGATATTGTAATTTTTAAGAAATAAAATCAAATAGAAAATCATTTCCACTTGTATTATATACACCCCTAGTCATTTAATTTTCAGCCCAATTTGTGTGTGTGCTTCCGTGTAGGTTAAAATATCTTTACAATTCTTGAATAAAGACAGAGAGAGAGGGACTAATGAAGCGTGAGACTCTAATAAATAACAGGAGGCCCTAGGGTGTCATAGGGAAAATAAACCGTCAAGATTTTTGTGTCTCTCATCCTAATACACTTGTATATGAGTTCACAAAAGTAAATAAGAGGGTTAACTTACGACTACCTATATATCTCTATAATTATGCTGTATACAAACATTAGCATAATTTTGGATTCACTAAATTCACTTGTTCTCCTTCTCTCTCTCCACATTTGCATTGTAGATGAGACGTCAGCTAATACATAAATTTTGGGGAGGGGAAAGGTGAAACCAGACTACCAAACCAAAAGGAAAATTTTCCCCATAGGACAAAATCTCCATGTTACCACTAGAATCTCTATCATAGTAGAAATCTCACCAAAACAAAAAAACAAAAATTCTTATGGATTCCACTACCAAATTGAAACGTATGGAGCTTACTTGACCTTACACAAATATATACAATTTCTACAAAACCATCAATGGCACAGTCTCAATCCTCAAAGTAAGTCACAAAAATTTTATTAAATTCAATTAAAAATATGATGAACATATTTTCCTACAATTATTTTTTCATAAAAAGTACATCAAAGTACAAGATTAAAAAGTCAAAGAAATGTTGAGTTTAATTTAAACAAGATTTTAATCTGGTTGAAAAAACTAATTAAGATGAGAAAAAGGACTCATTAAATTGACTTTGTTTTGAATGATACATTTATTATCATGAATTGAATCTCTACAATCTACACGTGCACAAAAAAAGGTTCAAAGTTCATTGCATTTCTAGTGTATTGTACTTAACCTTGTACACATGAATTTTCTTTTGTGAAATAATAATTGCACTAAAATTGGCATATGTAACATTTTTCCATAGAGAGAGAAAGAGAGAAGAGTCACATTAAGATAAAAAAATCAATAGGACACTCACAAATTAATTGTTCAGCCTTGCACTCGTCTCAGTATGTCGATCTGTATTTATGAGAGTGTCGTGTAGTCTCATAATAAAAGAGTTGAAGTGTACACAAAAACAAAAGCTGTATACTGTATGCATTCTCCTTGTCACATTCCCTTTCATTATTTAGATACTGAATACTATTCCTTTTTATCATTATTTCCATCCACTTTGACAATATATCCCTCCTCCCCCTCCTCTCAAATAAAAAGAGGGGGTGAGGGGGAGGAAAGGCATTTAGAGCTCCTGTTGCATTTGCATAAGTGTATCAAAATAATATGCACTGGTAGTCCCGGAACATTCTTTGAATTTTGTGTATAGAATATGACTCTACATAAAGAAAAGAACTAAACGAGGGGAATAGCTATAGAGATGAGGAAGAGGAGAGAGAAAATTTATAATTTGTGAACAAGATCCACTTCTCTTCACTCTCGTCTCTCGTCTTTAATGGTCTCTAATGGATCCACGCTATTCTCCTTGATGGTCCTTGGTAAATCCTCGTAAAGAATTATTAATTTGTATGCACAGTCATGAAGATTAATGTGGCGATTCTATTATGAATATGTTATTTTGGGGTTTTTGTGTCCCTCTCCCTTCTCCTTCTTCCTCAAAACAGGAGCTTGTTTTGCCTCCACATGATGTCGAGGTTTCAAGTCTGAACATGTTATGGGTCTCTCTCTCTCTCCTTCCTTGTGCCATAATCATAAAAAGGTGGAATCTATAAGCTTTTATGTAATCCATGTCTCAGAGAGTATGAGTCTATTGACAATGGAACCATTTTCTTGTGCTTCTCTTCCTTACTCTTGAGAACAAAAGTGGAGAAAAAACTAAAGTCTTGTAGTGGCATTTGACCCTCATATTAAAAAAAATCCTAAACTCCTCCCCCTCTTTCCCTCCTCTTCACATGTACAAGTCCACACGTTTTTAATTCTACAATTTTTTAAAAGCTGTCTTAACTTCAATTAGCTATCCTCATTTTATTTTAGAAGAGGAGAGACTGAGACTCTTATAATAATAATAATAAAAAAATTAGGGATCAAGAGTGCCCATATATATATATAAATGGTCCTCTTTTTTTATACTTTTGACTTGTTTTGGTCATTTCCATATATAAAATCTTCATTTTGATGCTCATCCCATAATTCAGTTTTGTGTCGGCAATGTATCTCTACCAAAAAATACTTTAAAAGGGCAAAGGGACAGTGACTGGGAGTTTTTTTGTATCCGTATCAGCAGATACAGAAAGAAAAAAAGAATCTACAGTTTTTTTTGTTATGGGTTATTTTTTTGTTATGGTTGTGCTAAAAAAAAGTTGAATAATTATTCATACTTCTTTCTTCATATTCTTTCGAGTGCTAATTACTCCTCTTCTTTTTTTAGTGTTGTTAAAATAAAACGGAGAAAAAAATTCACTTCAATTGTATTGGCATTGTCTCTTGTGTGAATCTCTCGTTTGTGAGACAATTTACACTAAGATTTTATGAGAGACCGCATCAAAGAGGATAGTGATCGTCATCTTCATGGGGGAGAAATTCTTGACGAGGAATTCGTGGAAGGTTTGGGATAGTGAGAGTGGAAAGTGAAATAAGGGAAGAATTTTGATGGAATATTTTGTGAGTTGTTTGTGACGATTGTTGTGGTTTCTTGACTTTTGTTCAAATAAAGTCAACACAGAGACTGTACACAAGTGAAATGAAGGGATCCAGTCAAAGGAAAAACGATGGTGGTGACCATCATCTCCCCATCGACACATCATCAAAGCAAATTGCAAGAGTAATCAAATAATATCTCATTTTATTACAAATAGTCAAACCCCTTGTTACAATATTTTGTAGACTCTCATTTGTAAAATGAATCATCTTTTACTTGTCTAGAAATCTACACTTTAGTCTCAATGGGAGGAGTGAAAATTATTTGTCTAGATTTTATACAAATATTTAATATTTCAACAAATCTCTTGTTTTTTGTTTATACCCGTAGCTTCCAATTAATTGCACTACAATTAAATTTCTCTCGTTTGTACAATAGACAATGCAAAACCTTTATTAGTTGATGGGCTCTTTTAATTACAATTTTTTTCCCCATAATTTTAAATTCTGTGCCTCCTTTTCATTTTAAAAATTAATTGAACACAGAAAATTAAAAAAAAATTAGTTATTGACAGTTAGAAAGAGTGTGTTGTTGACGTGATCCAATTAAAATAATTATTTTTTTTCAACGCTTCCTCATTATTTAGTACTAACACGAGTACTGACGTAATTACTAGAGACTCGTCCCAGAATTTTTTTTTAAAAAAATCTCACTTTGAATTTATGCAAAAGATTTCTCTTTCATTTCCTTAAATGGGCCATTCAAAATAACTTTTCTTCTAAAAGTCAAGTTTTCTGTTTTCATTAATAGAAAAAGTTCTCTAGTTGACAACCCACAATAATAAATTGAGACGCCATTGATAAATTTAGTAGCACAAAACGAGACAAATTGTGAAATATTACAAAAAAATATGGAGGCTATAATTTCAAATTTAAAAAAATTGGATTAAACACCTCCAGCCTCTCTTTGAGTCTTCATGATCAGTGTGTGTAAATAATAAACAAGTAAATTCCCTTATTTATTATTCCCTCTTATAGATATTCTACACAATATGTAAATATATTTATATAACATCTCCAAAAAAAATCGTTTCCTCAAGTCCTTCAAATCTTGCCTCGTAAATCACCAAAGGGAAAAAAAAGTTTTTTGTTGTAAAATTCTCAATTTAGCTGTTAAATTGAATTTGACAGGGTCTAAAAGAGTCTCGTGTTGTATTATGTAATATTAATAGCCGTCAACTACCTTTAGTCCCAACTTTTCACCCATGAAAACTTGAGGCCATACACAAGAGAAAGCCGAAAGAGAGAGAGAGAGAGGGGGGAGGGGGAGGGAGAATGGAGATGACAAGGGAACCTTAAAAATTATTAAAAATTACTCTTTCTTCTCCAAAAGAGCTGACACAACCATTTAAAATATTTATTCATATCAGAATCCCCCCCCCCCCATACATACTTTCTCAACAGTAACAATCAAAAAAAACTTTCTCCCAACCCCAATAACCTTACAATGAGATATTGTTGTGAGGAGAAAAGTTGAAAATTCTTTACAAGCGGAAATGGTGTTGAAAATTGGGCTTCAAGGTTTTCAATTCTTTTTTTTTCCCAGTTGAATTTTTTTTCCAAGTTTATTTCTTTAAATTCAATCAATACAAAAAATAAAGTTTTTTCAAAAAAAAGAGACTGGACTTTGTTCTCTTTTATTCAATAAAAATGACAATAGGCTTCCTATCCTTGCCAGTAGAAAAAAAAGAGTTTTGAAGAAATATAATATTGCATTCCCCACAGTGCGTCGTTTACGCGTCAAAAAATCTCTATTATACACTTGTACGATGAAAAAAGAAGGAAGACCCGAATCCTTCTTTGATATAAAAAGAAATAAAACAAAAAAAATGGTTGTCATTTTTTCTCCTTTCAACCCACCGTCGTGGTAGTCGAGATGAGATACTGAGGGCAGAAGGAAGCATCTTGTACATGATTTAATTTAATTTGAGGGAAACTTGTTTTAAGCCTCTTTTAACAAGGGCACAAGAGAAATTGGATTTTTCTCAAGTCTTCCCCCCCCTCTACCCCTCCTGTAATCCGAATCCAAATCATCAGGAGAGTAAAAGATGACTAATACAATTCTAGTGGAATCCCTCTTGTTCAACTTTAACTGACTTTATCTAAAATAGAAAATCAAGAGTTCAATCTCTACTTAAATGGGGGGGGGGATGATTCCGAGAGAGTCTTTGGGAACATTTGGGAACGTAATGCCAATAAAGATGAAGGGATGGGAAAGAGAAAAAAGTACAAAAGAATATTTTTGAGTCAATAAATTTTTATTCTTTACATTCCTCATCCCATTAAAATCTCAAAAAGAAAGAATTCTTCATCTCCCTTTCCGTCAACTGTTAACACAAGAGACTCTTGAGTTGACGACAGGGACGAGTCTTTAAAGCTTGCTTTTTACAAAGAAAAGGGTGGCTTTAGCATTGTCAAAGGTTTTGGGTTGTTAAAGTCAAATGATGAATCAATAAAGTTCTCCTTTAATATTTATACCTGTACACACTACACACACACACACACAAACAAGACATTAAAACGGTGATTGAGTTGGATGATTGAAAATCTATTTTCTTTTTTACTTACCAATTTAACCGTTGGATTTATTATATTTATCAATAAATAAATGGGTAGAGAATTTAAACTTCTGAAAAATAGAGAGAGACTCAAAGCGTAATAAACGACGGTTTTAAGATGAAATATATTTTATTTTTTTTTGTCTGTCTTTGAAAAATTCTAGGTTTTTCCTTGACTGATCACTCAAAGAAGATCATCTCATTGAGATCAAAGGAAGTTGAATAGAAGAAAAAAAAGAAGAGAGAGAAAGTCATCAGAGTCGATGCCGAGATGAAGTTTCTTTTCAACTCTCTTGTCCTCCTCCTCTTGGCTAATCTTATGTGGACAGTGTCTTTAAAATTGTTGACTCACTCTCCTCCTTCTCCTTCATCCCCCAATTCCAATGAAGCCCAGACCAACGTCAATAAAAAACAATTGGTGAAATGTCTTCAAAGATCTAATTATCTTCTTCCAATTATCCACACCAACTTCAACTTGACACACTCACACTCACAAAATCTCACGGATTGTCCCGACACTTTTTTTAATTCTCCACAAATTTCTGTACAACCACAAAATGGAACAGGTGAGTCAAATTTTCTCTTCTTTTTTTCTGAAAAAATTCTATAAATATTCGGGCAATTAACTTGTAATTTACTCGTAAAATTATCATAAAAAATTCTGATATGATTCCCCCGACATTTTTATGACTCGTCATCTTTTTTATGTCATGTAATTATAACTTATAAGTATCTTTATAATGGAGGGAGGGTACATAAAATGTTGATTTTATGAAATAATTTTTTTTATAACAAAAGCCAAGTTATATAAGAATGACTAATATTAAATCTTTAAGTAAAGTAAAATCTCTCTCTTTCCTTCATAAATTAAATTATGATATTAAAAAAGGGGACGAGAAGGGGAGGCAAAGGATTTAAAACCATTTAATAATAAGGCGTCTCATTTTAGACAGTTACAATTCTACACATTTATATCAACATCAACCTCATAGTAGTCTAGACTGCTCATTAATCTCTTTTTTGACTATAGAAACATCTCATATCTTTACCCCCCCCCCCTCCCTCCACCTCTCTTCTCTCTTCAAAAAAATATATGACAAGGATAAAGTCTACATTTTTCATCAAAAAAAAGTTACAGACACGAAGAGAGAGAAAGTTGATTGGCTCGTTTTTGAAACACAATTGAAATTTTGAAGACTCTTGTGGAGGCATTTAAAAGATTAATCTATTTTCAATTAGGTTTACCCTCACATCCAACATCCAAGATTTCCACAAGAGAGAGAGACAAAAGATTCGCAAAGAAGAGTGAGAGAGAGCTAGAGTGGATTTAGGTTTCGCTAGAATAATCCCAAATTTCCCTTTGAAATTATATAGAGTACCCTTTTAATTCATTAATTTGTCTACAAAATAACTTTGATATTTCTCTTTAAACCTCCATTTTAAATTTAGAATTAAACTCAAGAGTAGATTAAACATTCTAAATTGTTAAAAAGAATTTTCTTCTCTTAATCTAAACCAAAAGAGCAATTTAAGGGGAGAAAAAGAGAACGAGTTTTTTGTATGTGTTGGCTAGAGATTTGGATTGATCACACTTTTTTATAATTGTATTTGGTCAAATTATTTCCAGGAATTACGTCCATAGTACGCACTGGAAGACATGGAAGAGCTGCAAGAGAGAGTGTCATGACGATGAATGGGATTGAAAAGAAGGAAAGAGACAAGGTGAACGAGTCACCCGTGACGGGAGTGAGAGTGGATGCGGCTGAACCCAATCTGAGACGGCAAAGATTTGGAGAACATTGTGAATGTTGGAATTCTTCCGATGGTTTAGTCCGAGAAGTTGAATGCTCTTGTACTCACCTTCCCTCCCGCTCCTTTGTCCTTCAAGATGTTCATCGACTGTAAGCCCTTAAATATCTCTTTTTCTATAATTAAAAAAATACACTTCTCAAATCAAATGAAACACTTTTTCTTGGCCAATGTCCACTTTTTAAACTTTGACCTTTATTTTCCCCAAAAATGAACGTGCTAAAATTTCTAAAAGAACAGGAGAAAGTCAGACACTTTTTGTCCGTTTTTGGCAGCCCAGCGACAAAAGAGAAAGCCAAAGATTTGAATCATGTCTGTCCACTAGTGATTACAATTGGACAAAGAGACAAAGGGGGGTCAGACAGTGACTGTTGACAAAAAAAAAGTCCAAGTCCTTTATGGAGATTCTTTTCAACTCGTAACTCAAGCTGGACATGGACTTTCCCCAAAAACTTTCTTTTTTCAAGAGCCTTCCAGCCACTCTGTAGGGAGTCCATGAATTTGACACGTCCGCTTGACCTTGTTAGAGTTGAGAGAGGGAGAGTCAAGTTGATTAAAAATTCTTGACATGTCCCTCTTAATCTATTATGTAATTAATGTCCCCCCCCCCTCTCTCTCTCTCAGGTCAAAAACTTTTTTTCTTGTTATTGGCAAGTCATGTGACTAACCGAAAAAAAGAGGAATATATATTTTTGCACAAAGTTTTATGTAATTAAAACATCCTCTGAATTTAATCATTGACTATCTGTGTACTGGGGAGGAGGAGGACAAGCAAGTGTTGGTTGGTTGGTTGAGAGAGATGACAAGTGGATCTAATTCAGTATGCTAACGAGTCTCTCTTGCCTCCATTAATTTTCACCACTTTTGCATATTTTATCTCTAACGTGTCTGTTCATGTGTCATTTTTTTCTATGGGAGTTGAACCAACAAAATTTTGTGTTGGAATCATAATAATTTTCAAACCTCGTTTGTTTGTCTTGGCTGAGAGAGGGAAGATTTTTAGTAGAGTAAAATTGAATGCTCCATTTGAGTTGACACGACTCTCTTTTTTTGCCATCAAAATGATTAAAATAAATAGAAACATGTTGTCCCATCATTTTTTATCAACTCAGTTTATGACATCATTATTTTTTGATAATGTCATTCATTTGACATGGACAAACTACACCACACAAAATTTCTCTCTCAACTGACTCAACCTCATTCTCAAAAGAGGAGTAAACTCAATCAACTCTCTAATTTCACATGGGTGAGGATGATGAGAGCGAATTTTAGGAAATATTAATCAATTAAACTCAGGTATATAAATTACACACTCCTTTTGTCCTCCCCCGATTGACTCGTCATTAATCATTATTAAAGAGTCTCATTTTAATTATTCCTCTACAGACCTCCTTCTCAATTTAGCCTCTCAAATTGACAACATGGTAAATGGTAAATAATTTTGGGGAGGAGGGGGTCAAACAATATTACATTGTGTTTTTGTATTCATGTGAATGGTAGAATTAAATTGTCTTTGTCACAAAGACTGACAAAAGCAGTTTCCTCTTTTTGTCATAAACCATGGAAATGTCAGATGCTTATCTCATGTCCCTTTTTTTGAGGGATTTTAGAAAGGGTCCTAGGCTCCAAAAACTTTGGAGAAAGTTGTTGTCTACAATTTTGTGTACAAAGAAGAGCAAGAGGCTGTGCAAAGTCGTTTTTGTTGGTATTTGCACAAGGAATATTACACGAGAATTTTGTCTAGAGAGAGGAAGGTTATGGCCCATTACGTAAAATTGAGTATCCACCTTTCACTTGTTATGCTCAAAAGTACATGGACAAAGTGAATATACTCTTGTTGGCAAAACTTTTTGAATGTTTGACTTTTGGCATACAAGCAAAAAAATAAATGTTGCTTACGACCCTACAAAATTGTTATTTGGTCCCCCCCACCTCTTCCCCACCTCCTCATCTCCATTCAATAGAAGACTAGAGACAGGGAGTAATTTTAAGCTATGGGGAATGATTATTTTGAGTATTATTCTCTCAAATTAAAATAAACGCCCCCATCTTCTACCATCATGTCCACAATTAGGACAATTATCCCACTGACACTGACGAGCATGACAGTGACAAGGAAGGTGGGGAGACATTAATTTGTGAATTTTGTATTGGTCATTAATTACAAATACCATTTACGTTTGGGACGTTTATTTATGTACAAGCTTTTGGTTAACAGTTATTAAGGCAGTGGAGGTCATGCCTAATTTTTTAAATGTTTATTAAATAAATGACAAATTAAATAATTTATAAAAATGTTTTGTATTTTAATTATAATTTCAACTCCCTTGCACTCCACTCCAGTGTACAGACACACAATTTTGTATCCGTTTTCCACTTGAACGGCATTCTCTGTGAGAGTGCTGGAAAAGCTGATATGAATTATTATCCTTGTTTTATGGGAAATGGTCCTTCATATTTTATGTTATTTTTGACCACTATTTTCAGCCCACTCATCTCTCTAATGAATATTTGAGCTTGTGTAGAATTAATCAAAATGAATTATTTTCAAAGCTTTCTCTCTCTCTCTCTCTTATCAACCCTCAAGACTTTTCACAAGGAGGATTTCGTCCTAAATTAAAATACAAAGCGTGTTTTCCATTATCTGAAATTATTTTGAGGATTAGTATGGTATTTTTGTAAATTATTTATAAACACAAATTTTAAGACAATTAAATATTAAAAGAAACAATTACAAAAGGAACAACACTTTATATTGGTATGCATTAAAATGAGACTAATTTCCACTTTGAAAATTTTGAAATGTTATCAAAAACTTTCTCTCTGGGTTTTTCTTGTCGTTTCAATTTTTTTGAACAAAAATCCTACTAAAAATTCTTTCAATATTTTGAGAAAGAAAAGTGGAGATATTTTGTGGGCTAAAAAGAAAGTTTTCTCGAGAGAAAGTATATTTTGTTAGATTAAATATGTAAATTTTATTCAAATTCTTCTTTTTTTTGTATTTCATGTTTCCAGTACTCTAGAAAATTCAGGAACATTTACGACTCTCTCCAATGATGGAATTCGTCTTTATGCCGATCACCTCCTCGAGTTGTAAGTTGTCTAAAAGACTTTTACTGGTTCGTTTCTTTCGTATATGGAGAATCTGTACAAAAAAGCAACAAGAAAAGTTAAATTAAATTTGAATTAAATTTCTTGTACTACATTTCCTACACTAATATCTGTACAGAGACTGTGATTGGGGAATAATATTATTCTCTTTTCTCCCTCTTGAATTTCATTTTAATTCAATCATGTAAATTGAGAGAAAAGAAAGATGACTCAAAAAAAAGTTTATACAAAAGTACAAAAAAAAAGATTGGGAAAATTTAATTACAAATTCATTTATAATTTTTTTTACAGCTCTAATTTACTTTGACAATCATAATTCATGTTACACATTATTTTCAACTTTTTTTCTTTATGAAACTATAGTTGGCACAATTTAAAAACTCGTGTTAATCAAAATTTTATTTTTATTAATAAAAAACATTTTTAATTTTTTCTTTGTCTCTTTTCCTCCCAGGATATTGAATGACCTTCCACTCTTCCATGAGATCAAAGATGATGCTTTTATTGGACTTCCCAATTTGACCACCATGTACGTTTCTATTTTGAATCATTATTAAAAAAATAATAATAACTTTTCCTCCAAAATAATTTTGTCAACATTTTTTTATTAATATTGACTTTCTCTTTCTCTCTTTTGAAACTAAATCTTTATCTTTGATCATTTTTGATTTATTTGACAATGACTCTGGTCATCCGGAATAGAAAGTGAATTAAAAACAAGTTTTTGTAAAAGAGACTCCCCCTCAAAATATTCCCTCTCCCTCTCTGCCTCTCTCTCTGTAGAGAAAGTTGATGAAAATCAAATATTAATTAGTTTCTCTATTTACAATTTTGTCCTCCTTTCTCCTCTCGAAAATTCACAGAGGCCTTTATTTTTTTAAAAAAAGAGAGGAATAAAATGAAACACTAAAAGGGGGAAAAAAGGGAAGACCTAGGTTTGGTTGATGATGATCATCTCTGTGAAATTCTTTCCATGGATTTTACTTTCGCATGTGAAAGTCAATAAAAGAGGAAGATAAGAAAAAAGGGAATGGGATTGATTGAATGTTGACTGAGTGTTATTGTGTGTTTGATTATACTTTTTTCAGTTACATTGTCGGAGCCCCAGCTCTAACCCACATCTCTCAAGGAGTCTTCAAATGTTTCATCCCAAAATTGAAAAGCATGTAAGACACAAATGAGTCTCTCTCAATTTTTTTCTTCTTCAAAGGCCCATATGTTTTCTTGTACAGTGCACACACATAAGTTTTAAATGAATGTGCTCTCCACATTGACATCACTCAGAGGAATAATGTATCCGTATCTGTATCAACATCTCTTTACAATAATACATCTCTCTCTCTCTCTTTTCCTATTACAAATTACTCAAGTGATATTTTCTATTTATTTGTTCAAAGAAAATTGCAACGTTTTCAAATTTCACTTGATACATTTTTTTCAAAATAAGAGAATAAATTATTGTGATGGTTAGAACCAAAAAAAATATTTTCAAGTTAATATCAAGTTATTTTTATACAATCATAAATGACTAATGGCTCTGGTGCGTGGGCTTATCGTTAGTATGGGAGGGTGATGATTCAAGTGATCGTAGTTTGTTTTTTTTGACAAACATAAAAATTGCGTAATTTGTACACTAAACCGAGAAAGTGTCAATGGTCTGGGAAATGTACAAAGTGGAAATATTTTAACATGAAAATTACCATTTTGAATTTATTCAAAATTACAGATAAAAAATTTGTATTGTACAATAGAAAACCCAGCCAGAGTATCATTTATTTTTAAATAATGTTGATAATTTAACTCTACAACGTAAATTAAGTCCAGGTCATGAATCAAGAATTAAATAAATTCTGTTTTTAATTTTATCATAAGCTTAATATTAATTCTTTGACCTACAACAAGAACGAGGCTCTGAAATAAAAAAAACAAAATTGTATTTAAAACTGAATGATATTTGGCAATTTAAGAATGACAATTAAAAACAAGAAGAAAAAAAGCTCTGAAAAATAGAGTCATCACCCTGTACAAGTTAAAAAAATGTTTATTTTTGTCTGTGTCTATTTATTTGTTTATAGAAAAATAGTGCACACTGGGCTAGAAATTACTCCAATGTTTAATCAGTTACATACGGATCACCATCTGGACTCTGTGTAAGTTAATAATAAGGAAAATAAGGAAGAGACAGTAAAATAATGTTACCCTTTTTGTCATTCACCTCACTAAAGTTAATACCCATGACTTGGTTTGATTCCTCATCATATTTCTCTCGAGGGCTCACATATCCTTCCCTCCACACGTACTTACGTATAAAGCCAGACTGAGATCTCTGAGGTAGAGAGTCCCATAATAATCATTATTCCAAATTATTATTAACATGACTGTCACCACAAGTCAAAAGCTCTTTCTCTACGAGTAAAAGTCATGACTATTTGATCATGAGATAAAGAGTATCATCATTATTCTCCCCACAAACAAGTCTCTCCCTCCTCTCACTTCAATTCTAATTTTGTGCTTCATTATTTACATAAATAACATTAGAATCAACTCACAAAATAATTATTTCCTCCCTCCCTTTCAACTCCCAACGCCTTTGATATTTTCAAAACCATTTTTATTTCTCCGAAATTTTCCACCATTTTTTAAATACATTCCTATTTCACTAACCGTCAACTCAGAACTCTGAAAACATTAAAAAAAAGTTTATTTTATAAAGTGAAGAAAAAATGAATTTGATGGATGAATAAATTTTCAGAGATTTGGAGAACAACAAAATCAAACATATTGACCTCAATTGGGTCAATAATCTCAAGACAGCCCACTTGTAAGTTTTAAACTATTTTTTATTTTATTAAAAAAAGCTGCGTTATAAAATATTGAAAATAGATAAAATAAAAAAATAAACTCAAACTACATTTTTACTTACAAAGAAAGAGAGAAGATGACGTAGAATAAAATTTGAATGGTAAAATTAGATTTAAAAAAAAATGAAAATCTTTTTTTTTTCAAAAGTAATCTCTTTAGTATAAAATGATTAAGTTTTTGCGAGTGCCTGAATAAACAAAATAAATTCTTTTTGACATTAAAATGGAGAAGAGAGTTAGAGGGCCCACAAAAACATTGTGAAATGTGTGTATATGAGTAAAGGGAAGCTCCTTACTAAATAAAGAATAAGTGGAGAGATATAAAAAAGGGAGTTATTTACATTGCATTACATTGAAGAGTGAGTCTCTCCTCTCCCCCATTTATTTTCACACTATCACTACATCAAATTTAATAGGCAATAGACTTGAAATCCTCTCAATCAAGAAAAAGCATTTTTTTTCTCTCCAAACAGAAAGGATTTGAAATCTCATAAAGAAAAAAGAGAAATTATGACTCCACAATTTGTGACATTAACTATTAGTGATGATCAAGGTTTTTGACGGAACAATTGGAGAAGGGGGAGATAGAATTGAGAATAAATACAATTTCTATAAAAAGAAACTAAGACTCTAATATTAAAGAGAATAGAATGCGGTCCAGATTCTAGATTTTCATTAGATTTCCCCAGCTTTCTCACTCCTATGAGTAATTGACACAAAAGTCAATTTATTGAATGCAACTACTGCAAACTGCAATGTTACACTAGGAAAAATATTTTATTGTTCTTCGAGTCAATGATGATGTTGAGTGATTGAGACAAGGACAAGGCTCTCAGTTCTCACATTTATAAAAATTTATTTTTCCAGGAACCTAAACTACAATAATCTTCGTTCCATTGGTCCAGCAGCTTTTAAGGGAGCCACCATAGCAAGACTGTGAGTTGTTTTTTGTATTTGTCAGTGTACTTTACCTTCATCAAAAATTTCATGTCAGGGGATGATGGGACTTGAGTTGGTTTAATGATTAATATGACTATTTGCTCCCTTTTGTGAGTCCATTTCTTTTCATGTCCCCCAAGTCCTCTACCTGGAATTTTGAGTTGGAGTAAAATTTAAAACTAAATAATGAATGACAATTTACACAGAATTAAATTGAAAAGATTCTCTTTTTTTTTCTTTTGTGGTACGAGTAGCTCCTTGAAAGGAAATAGTCAATTGACAAGTCTCCATCCTGACTGTTTTGCTCATGTGGACAGTCTTCGTCAATTGTAAGATTTGACAAGTACAAAAAAAATTAAAATGCATAATGGTAAACTTTAATTGTTAATTAAATATTTTTAGAGACTTGTCAGAAACATCTATAGTACACTTGCCAACTCATGGACTTAAAAATCTTGAAATTTTAATCCTCGAGAAAGTTTTTACTCTCACGGTGATTCCATCCATCTATCATTTTGAAGTGAGCCTTTAAAGTTTTAAAAATTTAGATGACATTTCATAATGGAAAAATGTGACGTCATTTACCATTTTAATGTTTTTCTTCCACCAAACAAGTTTTTTGTATTTATGCCGGTACGACGTTTTTGTAAAGAGATGAGAAAAAAGATTTGGATGATCTTAAAGAAAGATTTTTGCTCCTTGTTTTTATTGAGGAAGAGGAAGAAAGCAGACTCTTTTTTTCTATCAAGAAAATGCGAGGAAAAAGGGAGAGAGAGAGGAAGGGAGTAAACAAAACGTAAAAAGCTTTCTGAAATTGTTCTGATATTAATGTTTACTCTTGCCTTTTCCCTATTCCTTAATGCATATCCGAGTCATTTGACCGCACAATTTCTTCCCTCTGTGTCTGTAGTCAAAAAAGAAAATCGGATTCTCATTGGCAGTCATTCTCCTTCTGACAACAAATAAAAGTTTACTCTATCTCTTTACATCAATGTCAAAAAGAAAAGAGCTTTATAAAATATATACATTAAGTAAATACCCAATCCTATTTAATTGTCTCTCTCCACCTCTAATCATTTCCCTCTTTCTCTTCTCAATCCTCTCATTTGTAATATTTTGTAGTACAAAGGAGAGACATGGCGAAAGGAATTTATTGGTCACTTTGTACTCAAACTAAAATTTTGGTTCTCTCTCTTCCTAAAGAATTTACAGGAAGCTCTCATGACATTCCCGTACCATTGCTGTGCATTTAAATACCCGGAAACTCATGACCCAGTTGAGTATCAAAAGTTCAAAGTGAGTTTAGTTTTTTATGAATTTTATTTATTGATGTGAAACATCAAAAAAGTTTCTTTCAAATAATTATTTGAAAATATTCTCTGTTTCATTTCCATCAAAACAAGGAATTTGTACTGAAAGTCGAGACGGAGAATTGTGGGACGAGTCCTCCCCAGAAATTGAATGAAGATCATCAAATTGGTCATGAAGACGATAGAAAGAGGACAAAAAGAAATATTCTTCCAGTTCTCATCCCTAGACAACGACATCAACAGAAACGAGGGACGAGGGTCTTGTCTGACCAACCCGGAAGTGGAAATGTAGACAAGACAAAATATCACAATAAAATTGGATTCTTGGAGGGATCTGGGGAGAAATTAAATGAGAATCATGTCAATGATTCCGTGACTCATCATCAAGATTTTGAAAAAGTAAATTAATTAAACTCTTTTTGTTCAATAGAAATTAAGCAATGTGTATTATATTAATATTTAACTGTCACAGGACTCAGGACATAACTCAAGAAATGACTTTGACCCTTTTGTCTTTGACCCAGATCGTGGATTTGGAAAACCAATGGAATCTTGTAGGTCTAAATTTAATCCTAATTATCTCTTGAGCTTGTTATTAAAATATCTAAATTAATTATTAGACACGCCAAGTATTTAAAAGAATTTGAGACAAGGACGAGGAATATAATAAACTAATGTGGGATGGGGGAGTGGGATGAATTAAGGAAGAAATTCTCTCAAAGAATAAATTTTAATTAATTAATTACCCATTCAAGTTCGAGGCAAGCTTTTCTACGAAACATTTTTTTCTAGACAAGTTCAAGTCTAATTTAATTCTGATGCATTAATTTATCCTACAAATTCTTTTGATCACAAGATTAACTTTTAATTTTTCACAAAGAACACAACTTGAATCTGTTTTCTTCATTCTAATTTGTTTATATTTTTACAGCTGACTTAGATACCGACAAAACAAGTTGGGAGACGGAACACACTGGAGAAACAGAGATAACTGATGAATTTGGAACGTTTCATTCATCATGTAAAATTAATTGCCCAAAATTCATACTCATATTTTAAACCTACTAATTTAATTATCTAATTTTAATTAGTCTCAACAATCCCTCCTCCTGTGATTCTTCTCTGTGGTAATGTGGCCGTCAAGAAAGTTCCGGTCGTCAAATGCTCTCCAGTACCTGATGCTTTCAGTCCATGTGAAGACATTATGGGCAATAATTGGCTTCGTGTGGCTGTTTGGTATATCAAAATGATATAAATTAAATTAAATGTTTAATTTATTTACAAGTTTTGTTTAATTAAAATGTTAATCGATAAAGGTTCGTAGTGCTATTCTCTCTACTTGGCAATAGTACGGTGCTCATTGTTTTATTCTTGTCCATCAGTCGTGTGAACGTTCAACGACTTTTAATCGCCAATTTAGCTTGGTCTGACTTTTGTATGGCCATTTATTTGTTCATGGTCGCCGCAGAGGATTTATTATCCCTGGGTAAATATTGTAATTGTAAAACAATTTGGCAATTATTAATTAATTGATTAAATGATGACATTTATTATTTTTGTAGGTGTCTACTTCAATCATGCCATTGACTGGCAATTGGGATGGGGTTGTCAAATAGCTGGATTTCTTACAGTTTTTGCTTCAGAATTGTCCGTGTTTACTCTCACTGTCATCACTGGAGAAAGGTGGTATGCCCTCACGAGGGCCATTCATTTGACAAAAAGACTTACCATTGGAGGAGGTAATCATCATTTAAAATATTTAGTTTTTTTTACTTGTAAATTAACATTTAATTTAATTGTTAGCTGCAAAATTAATGGCAGTGGGCTGGTTTCTCGCATTCATTCTTGCTCTCCTTCCCCTCATTGGAGTTTCATCCTATTCCAAAACAAGGTTGGACAAAATGAATTTTAAATTAAATATTTAATACCAATTTGCAAACTATGAAGTATTTAATTGTGAATTTTAGTATATGTTTACCAATGGAAGCCAATACAGTGAGTGCACAAGTGTACCTCGTCTTTTTACTCATCTTTAATGGGTTAGCATTTATTCTCGTGACAATCGCCTATTTAAAAATGTACAAAGCTGTGGCTGGCCATGGTCATGGTGGAGCTGCTCCAGCGGCTCATACAGCCGATCTTGCCATTGCCAAAAAAATGGCTCTACTAGTATTCACTAATTTTGCCTGGTAAATAAGACAATTATTATTTTTAATAGTACAATTAACTATTGTAAACATTTCATTAATCTTTCATTTTTTTAATTTAATTAACAGTTGGGCTCCAGTCGGTAAGTTCATCTCAAATATATTAACTATTCACACTGCGGTCTTTTGGCCAAGAATCATGACAATTTTTTTGTACATTTCAGCATTTTTTGGGTTGACTGCTGTCTCTGGAAGTCCATTAATTGGTATGACAAATTATGTTATGCAATTATGTAGTAATAATTTAGTTTAATTTTTAATGAAGTGATACTAATTAAAATGTTTGTTTTTTAAATTGAAAAGGAGTGACTGAGGCTAAAATACTTTTGGTTTTCTTCTACCCATTAAATTCAATACTGAATCCGTATCTCTACGCCATTCTCACCAAACAATTCAGAAGGGACTTCTACATGTTGTTGAGCAGGTGAAAACGGTACATATTAATTGATAATCTTCAAAACAAAAAAAAAAGTCGCCGTCCCCTCAAATTCATTAAATGTTATAAAAATATGAAAATTGTAAATAATGACGAATGACCAAAAAAATTTGATATCGACGTACAATTAATTTTCTAAAAAGAATAGCAATTCTAATAAATATTATTCTATTTATTTCCCTCTATTTCTATGCTGCCTTGGATTCTTGACCTTTGATTTATCTATAAAAATGAAACGTATAGACATGGTCTGTGTACAGAGTTGGCAGCAAAGCACAGAAAAGGGGCTGCGTCCACAAATAATACGGTACAGACGATGCAAACAACATTAAGAATTGGATCAGTCAGTGTGACAGAGTCTGGTCGAGTGGCTGGCCGGATGTCCATGTCCAGTGCTTCGGGAGGAGGGGATGAACATCACAGTCCACTTTTGATGGGCAAAGGAGGATTTGTGGATGAGAACAATAGTGCTAGTAATAATAGAAAATCCTCCAAATCATGTTTCAACATGTTTGGTCATTCCTCGGCCAATCAAAAAGAAGATGAGGACAAAAAGAAGAGCAGTTCATCTCATTTAGATGAACAATTAGACAGTGATTTTGCCCATCGGGATGGTTTTTCAGCTGAGACAAGTTTCATTTCAGTTCCTTCCACAGACGGAGGTCGTTGGAATGGGAATAATCGACGACTAAAACATAAAATTGAACCCAGACTACCTCCCATTGATGACACGGAGGTTCTTGGAATGACCACATTCAATCCTAGTTCTAATGTTTAAAGTATTTAATTGTTACAACTTAATATTAATTTACATTTTAACAAAAAATAATAAAATGAATGCCATACATGAAAAAATAATGACAAGAAATTTATTCTCAATTGTGTACTTATATATTGTGTTATTTTTGTATTAGTTGTGAACTAGTACCTCGTAATGAATAAATTGTTATGTTTATTACATTTTGTCCTTCTTTTTGATAACGAGAAGCATAGAATTTCATCAAACTATTCTTATCTTGGCCACCTCTCTGCATGCCATAGTTAGGTCTCTTTTCCCCGAAATCGGTCAGAAGCCAGAGCTCACCATGACGACCCAGTTATTTATTGATCAAATATCCCCATCCATATCCTTTTACCACTTCCTGTACAACAAAAGCTTTGTAACAATTTAGCATCTTTAAATTTACACAATTTAATAAATTGTAATTAACTTTAACTGTACCTCAACTAGATTTAGGAAAAAGGTGCATTATTGGAGACAAATAATTATTTTGACAACATTAAATCTGTGCAGCTGTTTTGTACGGGACTGATAAATTTAATTTAGAATTAAAAGAATAATTTTACATTAATCTGTAAAGATGCCCCCGAAAAAGGGTAAAAGTAAGGGGGGTAAGGGAAAGGGAAGGAAGAAGAAGGAGAATTTAACTGAAGAACAAAAGAAAAAAGTGGCTGAGCAAAAAGCACTGGCTGAACAAGAAAAAATCACTCGGAGAAGAGAAGTCACAAATGCTTTCCTCAAGGTTCACTAAATCAAATTTAGAAAAAAAAATTAATGTAGATGCTCAACATTAATTAAAGGGAGAATTAAAATGACTATTGTTATGATTTGATGTAGTTGAAAAAAGAAAAGGAGTATGAATTGATCAAATTGAATACAAATAAACTTTTGGATTTTTGGAGACCCCGTCTAAGAAAACTCAAGATTCAAGAATTAATGGATGACTATAAGGTCAATTATTTTCTGAAAATAAAAACTCGAGGCGGTTCCATATTTAGTTTTTGCCATTAAAATCTCTTTATGATTGTGTACAGATGATGCGGAATGCATTTGAGAGAGCTTTTGACAAGAAACAAAATTTGATAAAAGATTTAAAAGATGCTTTAGAAAATAATCAAAAAGATTATGACTCGGCCGTTAATAGTCACATGTACAATATTGATAAAATGATGGGTATATTTTTATCATTAAAAGTTCATTTAATATATTTTTGAACTTTTTTTTCAAAATTCAATTTACTTGCTTGTAGAATTTTACAAAAAGAGACTACAGGAAGTTCGGGATGCGTACAATGTAGAGCGAAAGAAATTGGTTGAAGAATTAAATGAGGAGAGATTTAAAATTCAATCATATCAAGATCGAAGTCTTCGCCATTTACAAAATTCCATGACCAAAATTGCCAAACATTTCAAAGACCAAACGGATGATGCTAATGCAGATTTTGCTTTGAGAGAGTCTGAAATTCGCAATAAGGTGCAAAAATACATTTTTAATAATTTTATTTAAGAAATCCATCAGTTTTTTAAAATTAAAATAAAAAATGAAAAATTTTAAAGGGCGTGGAAGAAGTTCATATAATCAAGTCTAGAATGGACCAAAGAATGAATGAAATGTGGAAGGAATTACACGACCGTCTCGTGTCTTATGATGTCAATGTCCAACCAAAAAGGACAGAATATTTGGAATATCGTGAAAAAGATTTAGTCATGTCCTCCCTCATTGATTCACAATTCCGGAGACTTTATTCTCTCCAAGTAATTACAAACAATTTATTTAGAATTGAATTTACAAGTTTTTTTTTAAAAAATTGACAAATTAATTTTGAACAGGAAGGAATTGCTCAAATGAGTCAAAAAACAGGAATGTTTGACAAAGCCTTGGAACACTTTTTGAGTCAATTGTACAAGAAGAAGAAAGAATACAGAGCCATTTATGATGAACAAATGACCCATCATCGTGACTTGACCTCTGTCAGTCATGCGGCTGTCCGTTTTCTGGCTCTGACCACTCGCGGAGTTCATCAAGTATGAAATTCTAATAAGTGACATGACTCATAATTTTTTAATGACAATATTCTTGTAACGTCTAGAAAATGGATGACATGGTGGAACAACGAGCGACTCTTTTAAAAATAATTGAAAGATGTCGAAAAAGGGAAAGAATGGATGAGAAAATTGACCCCTTTTTATTGAAATGGAGCTTGAATAATATGATTGAAGATGAGACTGACCCCGAGTCAAAATGTGATGCAGCCAATCAGGTTGACATGACGGAGTCTGACATGAATTTGTCGGGTCGATACATGCTTGGTAAATTTTTTATAACAATAAATTTAATTTAATAATTATTGTGACCATTTAAAACTCTCAATTTCTAGAAGTCAAAGGAATTACTCATGACCTGACCTGTGACTGTAATCCATGTACATGTGAAATTGAGGGAGAAGATCGAAATAGTCTTCTTTTTCCAGCTCACAAGGTTAAATAATTAATTTAATTAAATTAAAAAAAGAGTCTCTTTGAAATTATGTTTTTAATTTAACAGTTAATTCAAGAATTTGGAGTTCTCGAAAGATTTTGGATTCGGTACAATCGAGTATCACTGGAGAGGGCTGCATTGGGTGTTCGATGTCAGGCTTTGTTGAAAGATAATTTAAATTTGAAATTAGCCCTTCGAAATTATATGGGTGGCCTCAATCCCTTGGCTCAAGATGTTTGTACATTTCATGAACAAGTTTTGGTAAATAATAATAATTTTCTCGAACCTCCATTGTCTCCTTCCTCCACTGCGGCCAATTATTGTAATCCATTGTCCCTCAATTTGACTCACAAATTTAAGGGAGGTCAGGATGAACAAGAAAGAGTTAAATTTGTTAGAAATAAATTGACACCAAAGTATAGTCGAGGCCCTTCAACCACCGTCACTGAAGGAGTTCATGTCTATAGAAATTTGAGCAAAACTGAAAGATTTTCAAGCAAATTTGACTCTACAACAATTATTTTCCCCAGTTTTAGGATTCCTTTGAAATCTCAATCTTAGTTTTTTTATTTTTAATTTTCATTTAATTTTTTTTATCATTTTATGATTTCATTCATTTTTTTCATGTAGGAGGAAGATAGGGCGAAGAATCAACGAATATTTTCAGTTTTCTTGCGTGAGCTTCAAAGACGTGACCGATGTCGAAAAGTTGGTGGAATCATAGTTCACTGACCTTTTTATGTACAGCTTAATGTGGTACATATTATTAATGTTTTTGTATAAAATGACTTTGATTACTACAATAAAAAGTTTCGTCTCAAAATAAAATGAGTAATTAATTTCTTGAAAATAATTTTGTCGTGCATAATTCTAAATTAGTAAATAATTTTGAGGGGCTTTACCAAGAAGAAAATTAACTCTCTTGGTAAAAAGTTTCTTGGTATTTAAGTAAAAACCTTTTGTAGTTATTCTAGTGATTAACATTCTGCGAGTCATAAAATTGTCGTCTTTTCCATCATGAGGCATATGAAATTGACAATTTCAAATTGTCTATCAGATCACAGGAAAAATAAATATGACAATAAAAAATAAAGACGTCAAGTTAAACATGAATTTTGTAAGGTAAGTTTTGAACTTTATTCATTCTTTTTTTCCATTTGGGTTCACGGAGTCAGTATCATCTTAAATTAATTAGAAATTCACTTGGTCATACAAGCAATCAAATTAGTCAACAAAGTCTTGATTATTTTTTTGTGTAACCATAATTATCTCAAATGTTTAGTACAATATTTTAGACATAATTTATTAATTGTGTTATCAAATTTAATTAAAACCAAAGAGGTGAACTATAAATAGTATTTCATGTATAGAGTTCTATTAAGAAAAAAACTAAAGTTTGTGATTCCACTTCCATACATTTTCAAACAAATTTTGTCTTTTTTTTACTTCAACTAATTTGAACTTAGAATGATTGTCTTTTTTGAAAATTTTCACTTTCACTCAGGAGAGTTAACAAAGTCCACTAATTGTTTTCATAAAAAAGATTTTGAACATTTGAACTGAATTCTTCTTCTTTTTTTGTTGAATTGTGCAACGTGTAAAAAGCTGTACAATTAATTAATATTTTGTAAATTAGTTACTAGCTAATTATTTCAAAATTAAAGGATCCAGTTCCAGTAATACTACTTGAACCTTAATTAAAATTTCACTACAAACTTGTAATACTGACTTGTTTTTTTTGGCAACTGAACAAATGCCAAACAAGTTTTAGAAAGTCAAAAAAGTTATCTTGTACAACTAATTGTCTAAAATAGGAGTTACTGAACATTTCTCAAATTTCAAAAAAAAATAAATTTGTTACTCGACTACACAAGTCATTTAACTATGATTACAATTCTTTTTGCAAGTTTATGACTATTAAAGTTATCTTCTTGCCTCTTCTTCTCTCTCATTTTATTTTTGTACATGAATGAATGAACAATTTAATTTGACTTAACTGAATACAAAGTCTTTGACATTTTAGTTAAACAACTATATTGGTATTTTATCATTTTGGCACTAAAAACTCATTTTGGTTGGAGAGACTTGTGAAAAATTGTTTCGTGTTATTGAATTTCAATGAAATTTTATTTTTATTTTTTGAATACTTTTTTTATAAGGTAAAATATTTTGATTTCTTTTTCAATTTTGAAATCTTTTTCTTTTTAAAATTTTATAGTCCTTATTTTAACTTATCTTAATAAATATGATAGTAAAACTCTTTTCAGAGTTGTCATTTCTTTAAAATAATCATCTTTTGTCCGATCAATTGTAACTAAAAAAATTGATTAAAATTTTACTCTGATTCATCAAAACGACATTCAACGCTTAATTTACTTGTCAATCAATTCTCGTTGTACTTTGTGTACATTCTTTGTAAAACTGAAGTAATGCTTCTTTATCTCACAATTTACATTAAAACAATTTCACTTTGCGAACAATCTTTAGTATAATGTAATATACAAATTAAAATGAAACTCGCATTTAATACTTTAGGATGATTGTCTGGATAAGGAAATAGAATTTTTCAAACTGATAAACTTTTTTTTTGTAGTTTATATGATAAATATATTGCTATTGAAATTTTTGATTGTTGGTCAGGGCAAGTATTTTTTATTGGAGAGGACGTCCACGGTAGTTAAATACTTTGGTTAGTGGAGGAGGGGAGGGGGAGATGGGGATCAATATCAAATTGAACAAAGAGACTCAATTAATATTTGCAGTCGATGGAGGCAAAGGATTAACATTTGATCATAAAATTGCGATGAGATTGAATGTCAGGGATGGGGATTGGTTGTTGATGCTGTGGGTGGTACGCCACTTGTCTAGTGTTTGACATGGCATAGGGCTCTTCCGGTTCAAGCTCCCGTAAATAAAAAAATATTGTGAATAAATACATGAGAGAGAGAACCGACCTGAAATTACATAGAAAGTTCCCACCATTACTACAATTCCTAATCTAATTTAAAAAATATTTATAATTTATACACATAAAATTATTATTTTTTGGCTCACTGAATGGCGACGGTCGTTGAAGTGTCTTTTCCCTCCTTGTTCTTCATCCCCTCTGTCGTTGAAATGGCTGGAGCCCATGCATGTAATGAGAATGCAAAAGTGGACTGAATCGTCATGCCATATATTTGAAGAAGCTGTGACCAAAAATTTTAATTTTAATTTCTATTCAAGTCATTCCATTTTTTTCAATAGCATCACACATGCAAATGTAAAGACAAAACTTTGACGCTCACCAAAAAAATGCCTGCTGACCATCTGAGCAAAAATCTTGACCTCTTGAGTGTCCCATAAAAAATGACTAAGCCCAATGGGAGGAAGAGACAAAAATATAGCATGAAGAGAAGGCCCATCGAGTACCATGCCTGTACCGGTATAAAGGAAAGGGAGAAAAACTCAATTAAACCCAAAGTCAAACGGATTAAATTGATTCAATAATTTTAAAATAATTTAGGAAAAAAATAACAACATTCCCCGCATTATAAATTATACGCTTGTATATTTAATATCTGTATTACTTTTAAATTTATGAGGGACGTTATGAGGGCTACTAAGTAATACATGAAGAGTAGTCCCAAAAACTGAAAAAATAGAAATTAAATTATTAATTAAATTCATAATGTCAACAAGTTTCTTTTTTTAGTATTACACCATTACAGACTTCAAAAATACATTTTAGTCAAGTTGAGTCTATTGTATTAATAAATAATGATAAATTTCAATGGAGAATCTTCCCAAATCAAAATAATCAAAAAAACATGTCTCTCACCATATGAAAGAATGCTCCAAAGAGCAAAACTTTCCTCAATGCTAGGAAGCAACACATGACTTTTTTTTTCTCTGGATAAACTCCCCAATACCAATTAAAACTACTTATTAAATGATTTGACAAAATTAAATGTCAAAATCTCAAATTAATTAAATTCACTAAACACAAGATGAGGACGATTGAATTCGGAAGGAACTAGACGGAAGAATAATCCCAACAAAAAGAAAAATCTCAAGTTGTAATCCAGTTGAGGTTTAGTAAAAAAAAATATTCTCATTTAAGGATGAGACGAAGTACAGAGAGTCAACTCATTTTCCATCTTCAATTGATTTCCTGTCTCGTCAATAATTCAAATTGTGGGATCGTAAAGAATACACAAGAAGATGAGTGAGTGAGAGGGAGAGAGAGAAAAATGAAAGTAAGAAGATTGCTTCTATATTTTATATTCTCTATTTTTTCTATAACTCGTCCACACAGAGAAATCTCCTTCCACTCCGTTTTCACTTTTTCTAAGAATTCCGATCCGATTTTTTCTCTCTCCTCTATCTCTTTGGATTCTCCACTGGAATGTATCGATTGGGGACCGAGAGGGGAGGAGGGGGGAAGTGTATGCAGCGCATAGGAAAAACCTATTTCCAGTTTTCAATTCCAGGGAAAAAGCCACTGAATCCAGAGTCATATAAAAGCAGAGCCCCTAACTTTTCTTTGCGTTTGTGTGTCACAAAAGGCCAACAACCATCGGCCTTGCGTACAAAACTAATTCTCTCCCTTTCCCCATTTTTCACCACTTTTCACCGTGAGAAAATACTCACACAAAAAAAAGAGAAAGTCTCAACCTTTTCATCCCATTCTTTTCTCCACCCGTTTTGTACATTGTACAATCAATCCATAGGAGAATCAGAAAAAATCTAATCAAATTTTATTTTTTTCAATCATCATGACTCACCATGGGACGTAAATAGAAGAAAGAAAAAAAAGTTTCCATCTAAGAAAAGATACCTTTCTAATATAAACTAATCACCAATGTCACCACTTTTTATGCACAAATGACATGAGCCCATCTCTGAAAAGAAGAATTAGTCAATTTGGAAATACAGCAATCATCATGTTGCTCATTTAATATATCTGTAGATATATCAGCTTTTTATTGCATATTTTTACGTATTATTATTTACTTTTTTTTTGTTATTCTTTTTTTTTGATATTTTACTGAGAAAAAATTATATCATCATCATTATAATAATCATAGGAAAAAAAAACATTTTCAAACTGATATGAATATATTTCAAGATAGGTACAACAATTAAAACGAGTGTGTCCGTAAAATTATGCGTTAAATTTCTTACAATAATAAATAGGTACTAATATAGATTAAAGACACGAAAAAAAACAACAAAAAAAAGTGAGATGCACAACTATCATAATACTTTTTTAATATATACTATGTAATATATAATATAGAAGTAGTAGTACATCAACGGATATTTTTTTCTTTCATTTCTTTCGTAATAACATTTTTTTTTTGACCATTATTTTTTCTTTAAAATCCACACGCACGTACACACACACACAATATGATTTAATATTGTGTAAACAACTCTTACATCATAGTATTAATAAATTATGGATAAAAAGGTGATCATCGAAGACATAAGGCATGCAAAAATTATCATTCATCATCATTATTTTTTTAAAAGTATATATAATATGTAATAGTAGTAGTATAGTATATACTTAATGTATTATGTATTTTCATAATTGTTATTGTTATACTCTTCTTTTTTCTCTGGGGCTTCTAAAAAACACAATGAGTGCTATCTCTTGCAAGCTTCTCTTCTAATACACAATTAAATCCAAATTCTTCTTTTTTGTGGGGTCTCATAATTTTTTTTTTTACTACTGATTCATTGCTTCATGGCCTGCGAGTGTATACAAATTGACTCCGTCGTCAGAAGCAGCTGGAGATGGGCCAGTAGGATTTGGCCGGCTCTCGACTGGAATAACCTTGTCTTCTCTGTATAAATAAAACAAAAGAAAATAATTAACAATTATTACAGCAAATACAATATTTATAATATTAATTAGTAAATTAAATCTGTGTGTGTTGAAAATACAAATGCAGACAAATGGATAGTGATTGTCAATCAAAGCTGACAATGTCAACACACATTCAAACATGCTGGAGTACCTGTCAAATCATATAGAAAACACTAAAAAAATAACACGTCTCAGGTCATGCTGAGGCATAATGAAATCTTTGTCATATAGTACGTACTATTTATGTTGTCAGTCAGTATAATAGTAACATACATATATGAAGAATGATTGTACACAGTGTGAGAAATTGTCAAGTGAAAGAAAAATAACGTTTTATATTAGGAAATATTGAATTCAAGTTCAAGTCAATGCCCGTCATCAATCATCATTGACAAATTTTTGTCAGGGACTCCTGATATTTTCATACAACATCAAAGAATAATTGACGACAGAAAAACAAAACCAGAGTTTCATATACATAATCCTCTTTATGAATATGAAAAACTATTAATTATTAAAGTTTGAAAATCAAACAAAATAAAAGATTGAGAGACATTGAAAAATGTGCTTCAAAAAATTTCGTGCAGCCGTGAAGGAAAAAAAAGCAACTCATAAAATGTTTGTAGAGGGTGAATAAATATTTAAAAAAGAATCACAATGAAAAAAAACACATGTGAGACAGTAAAATGTCAATATGACGATGTGGCTTCATACCCGAGTAAGAACAATTAGAGAGACAGATAGACAGATAGATAGATAATAAATCTATATAGAGGATGATGAGAGTAGAGAGAGAGAAGAGAGAGTCTCAAAACTCGACGGAATTTTCATGGCCAGCCAACACGTACAAATTCAGCCCAGTGTCATTTGACTGGACCACATGAGAGTCCGTTGGTTTACTCGACAATGAGACAACTCTGAGGATGTTCACAGAGAGAAAAATAAGAGAGAAGAGAGAGAGAGAGAGACGTAGTCAAATAGAGTACAAAAAAACAAATCTTTCAATACATTATATACCCATGTCATTATCATCATCACAAAATTGATTCATCATGATGAAAAACTTATTATTAAGTCAATAAAAGTAAACTGGTTTAAATAGTTTCTTTATATTGTTGTATTTTTACCTGTCACTTCCAAGAAGACGAAATATTCTGCTTTGATCTGTAATCTCCTGTGTAATTTCACCATTCCTAAAATTCCTACCTTGCATCCCATGCTTCAAAGTAGAAATAGAATAAAATTAACATTAGGCTCACATTTTATATTTTACACAAAAAAGGATGCATCAATTATATTAATTTTTTAGATCATCACAACACTACTACTATGATATTGATATATATGTACTGACCTTATGAAATACTAGAACACTATCCGTTAAACAAACTGTGAGTTGCAAGTAGAGAGAGAGAAAGAAAAAAAAACCAATCAAAAATTCGTTACATGGTATTACCGCAATCAATCTTTTACATTACTTGTACTACATATAAACCATGACTAATTTTTTTTAAAAAAAAACTAATACACGTACAAAATGTAACCTTGTAATGATTTTTAAGAAAACTTACCCACAGATTCAATTTGAAAATCAAACTTAATTTCTGAAATTATTTTACGACTTTGTTTTACTTTCCCATCCAAGTTTACAAATTTAGCTAAATCTGAAAAGTAAAAAAAATATGATTTAATCAATATCACAACTAACTTTTTAAAATAACCTTTTTTTGAAATATAAATTCGACTTACTATCGTAGCAAATCATGAGTGTATCCTTTTCTAGTTGTGTTACATTCACAGCATTCAAATATTCTACAAAAGTAGAAAAAACAAACATTATACATAGAACAATAAGAAATTTTACAACTTCAACTAATAATATGTTGCAATAAATATAAATTCTTACCTCTACGAGGTATCACAGTTGCTATAATTCAAATAAATAATTTTAATTCGTTAATCATTGTAATACAGAACCCTACATATTATTAAGATATTAATTTGTATAGTTTTGACTGAATCTGTACCTGATCTATCTTGCGTATCACCCAGAAGATCGTCACTATGAAACCAACTTGCAGAAGAGTTCAAATTGACAAGATCCAACTTCAAATTGGATGAATTGGGGTCTACATGTCAAAAATATTATATTGGAATTACTGATAAACATGTTGTTAAAAACCAACAACATAGATCAAAATTGAAATGGTAGTTTTTTGCTCACCTTTCCGGACATTTACGCACACCATTGGATATTCCATATCAGGTGTTATTATGACTTCAAACGTTTTGAGTGGCCACGTCATCACAAAATCAAAATGCTGTAGATACAAAAAAGTGAGATGGGAATCAAAAAATTGTAAAATAATTAAAATGCAAAATCCGTATTTAATTTTTTGAAATTTTACCTTCAGTAACATAAATTTATTGAGTGGGTCGTACCACTGCATAAGAAAAACGCCAGTTGGCATTGCCCCACAGAGGTAACGATAACCATTGTATGGATTTCTTCTCACACAACAACGCCAGCAACCTTTTGTCTCGGCCACTTTAAAAAAAAGATTATCATTTAAAACTGCTCATAAAATATGTTCTTACGTTGTCATTCTTTTTTTCAAACTTTACTACAAGACTATTACCTCGAGTAGTTAATGCAAATTTACGAGGAACAAGTCTTTCAGGGATTTTATTGCTCATTCGTAAGGAAAACTTGAGTGAGTGTTTATTATTTATATTATTATGAAGCCCAATCAAATCATGACGATATAACTGAACTGTTTTACCTGTTTACAAAGGAACAACAAATTCAAATATTAATTACGTTACTAAAGTTGTCTTTTAATTTTGAACAATAAAAAACACACATTCGCCTAATTAAATATTTTAAACTTACCAGAGAGTGACATTAAAACATCTTTTACTACAAACATCCATACAGTTCTTCTTGGATACAACTGATCCATGGCAGTCTCATGTAACTCATTTAAATTCAATGTGTAAATCCCTTCATCAGCCCCAATTAAAATGTGTTGATCTCTGGTGTCTGGATTTACCCAACTTACACAACAATGAATTCGAAGTGGACAACCATTAAAAACCTAAGAAGATAATCATTAAAATTCACTTTCTTTTATTAAACTGTCTCATGTAAATAACTTGATGAGTATTTGTATACAAACCTTCATAAAGCAAGCACCCACTGTAATATACAAAAAAAGGGTTACAATACAATATGAATGACATGAAATCAAAAGTTGTAAGCTTGTAATAAATACTATTTCGTTTATTATGAAAAGGTCAGATATTATAGACGACACAATTTTAAACCACATCACCAACTTCTTTGTACATTTAATGAACTAAATAAACTTAAACTACCAAAGAATTTTTTTTTGTGTAATTATTAAAAAACAAATTAAAAGCAAAAGTGGCTTACTGTGTACTTTGGGTGTAGGAGGAAGTCCATTGGACAACCTTGGAGGACTACTATTATCTTCTGGCTTTCGCCGTTCGACTCTCGTTCTAGGGGGTGGAACAGGAGGAAGGCCAGCCTTTAAAAATAAAAAACAACCCAATTAACCCTATAACCCTGTACTTTGTAAAAATAAATGGTCGCTCTAAATTACGTCCTGATTTTAAAAAAATTATTCTATATTCTTACCGTGAGGTCAGGTCTACCACCATTTTGATATGCCGAATAATATTGATCAGAAGAGACTGGCCTTGTAGGCGCTGAAACTTTTTCTAACATATGCTGAAAAAAATAAAAGAAAAATTCCAAAAGTTGATTTTTATAGTTTTATGTTAAGTCACATTTTGACAAATGCAAAAATAAATGTCTGATAAACTTACCGCTGCACTGTCACTCAAAGTTCTATTTGGCTGATGTCGTCGTGGACTACTTGTCCTTAGTTCTACGGGTGGGTCTAAATCTGAATGTAGCCTATTGAATTTACAAAAAAAAGATTAAGTAATGAATTTGAATAAATACTTATAGCTTGGGTGTTAAGAAAAACATCAAGTACTTACGTTTCGTCTAATTTCATGGTCATTTCTTCTACCTCTCCTGATAATGAGCGATTTCGTCGACGATCTACAATAATTAAATTTACAGTAATTAAAATTAAGCCATGTTATTACATTAAAATATTTTCAAATAATTTGATTTTTTAAATGTCTTCAATACCCGATTTCTTTCCACCGTTATTACTAGAATGATTATGGTTTTTTGAGTCCATAAATTCACTGAAATTAAAAGTAAGTTATTATAAAAATAAAGTCTTTACTAGAAAAAAACATAGGGGCACTGATGAGGGTGGATTGTTTAGCGAAACATAAGTCATTTGATGGACAAGCCAGTTTGTAGCTTTCAAAGTAAAAGTAACAAAGAAAACTGGGGACATATTTACCAGTCATTTTTAATTATCGTCATCCCTAAATGAAAAATATATTCACTCATATATTGACAAACCTTAATTCATGATGACTAGACAATGGCGCTGGTGCATCACCGAGAGGAAGAGTAGCTCTGTGTAATTTTATTCAACAGTTTAAAATTTTCGTCTTCATCATATTCTCATTTTATTCTCTAAGTTTAAATTGACTTTTTAATGTTAACCTTTCTTTACTATACGATATATTATGCTTGTCTTATTTTAACTTTCATAATATTAATGTATACAGTAAACCGTAAACCCTACTGGTGAGAATATAATTCTGAAAATATTAAGATTATTAGTAAAAAAAAATTGAGCAAGAAAACAAACGATAGTTAGTGTGAGTGCAGTAAAAAAATCTGTATATATAAGTAAATAAATATATATCGAGATAAAAAATCCAAAGCCATAATATTATTATGTGCCAAATGAAGAAAAAATGAAAAGCTCAGTCTTGTCTTTTTGTGTTTCTTCTGTAGCAGATTACAGCAAATCACACGATAAGTATATTATACAGCATAATATGTATAGAAAAACAGAATATGTGGTCGTAAAGAATTTTAATTAAAAAGAACATGAATATCCAAATCAAAAACTGTCCAATTGAGTGAGTGGAATAGAGAGAAAGAATCAGAGAAAATGTACAAAGACATGTATACGATAGGCGTATATGGCTACGATTACGATTGTTTTTCTGTTCTATTTGTGGTTTCCAGTTTACATTATTAGTCATAATATCGTCTGACGTAATAAAATCGATTAAATAATATTACTTTTGTGAATAGCCTTGACCCCCTTGAGCAAGAAGTCTTTCACCATGACCCCTGAAAAAACAAATGACAGGAGGTTGTTTCCAATTTTTTTCTATTTTTTTGTGTTACAACTTCCACAAGTAGACAACAATGATACAAATACAAATGGATTTTTTTTGTTTGCAAAGCTTTTGTCATTATACAATTAAAGCACACGGAGACGAAAGTACGACTGTACGTGAGATGATTTGAGAGACATATAAAAAAACAACAGCTTGAAAAGGTCCCCATTCCTTGTAAACTTGTAAAGTCTGCAGAGAATATAAGGTGAGAAAACTGCTAGCCCTTGTCATCTATTGATAACGACTTCAGAATGACGACAAAATTGAATACATCGACAACAAACAGTCAAGGAAATTAAATTTTGTGAATTATTTTTGTACATTAAATTCACAAACATAATAAATGACAGTCCTTTATCTTTTCAAAATCTCGATTACGGAGAAATTCAAGTAAAAAAAATTGTAGAGAGTCAAATCAAAGCTCCAATTAAAAAAAACATTTAACGAAAAAAAAAAATTGTGCCAAGACTGACAGGAGAATCTAAACTCAAAATCATAAATAGATATTAAAAAGTAAAGAAGAGAAAAAAGATGCAATTAGAAGCCCCTAAAAATTATTTTTATTAATAATCATACCACATGTTAAAAGTAACTAGTGAAGTAGCAAACTACTGTGATGTGAAGTGCACTACGTGAGAGACAAATTTAAAAGTCTTGGACGAGGTTAAAGGATTACCTGTTCATTAACTCCTCATCTATATACTGGAGCAAAGTCCTATATTAACCAAATTCAATACAGTTATATATACTACACCATAACTGGATAAATCGAGTATCCTCATCCATGATTAAAAGTAGTTTCATAGAATGGAATATAAAAGCCATGTAAAGTATTATCTCTTGTCAATTCAATTAGATATAGAAAGAGTGAGAGATTCCTAGAACTGTAGCTTTATACACAAAAAGACAGCCCTTATTATAATAGAAAAACAACAAGCAAATGTTACATCCCAATCCCCAAACTCATGTTTAACAAGCATGTAGTTAGTTTAATGTAGTTAGTCATTTTAAAAATAAATATTATTTAGTCCATGTCTTAAAATTTCATTGAAACTCTAGGACAAATTCTAAACAACAGCTGTGGTAATAATAGTCTAAATAGTCATTATTTTAGATAAAAGAAATATTAAATTACGTTTTAAATTCTAACGTACCAGCCTAGTCTGAGTTTATTTTACTACAAATTATAGTCTATAATGTTAAAAATAAAGATTGAATGTTTATCACAAAAATAAAAAGTAACATTGTTAGCATGATCTAGTAGAGTTGCTCCATCTATCTATATTATATGTTTATCTATGCTATGGGTTAGTCTTAAAGAAGAAGAATGAAAACAATGACACTATTTTTCTTTTATCATTACTGCTTTTGTAGCGTAATGGTTTAGCTAAACCTTGAATCATATTAATATTAACCATTAATAACTTTAAAAATGTGCGTCAATGAAAAAATCCCTTACTTTCTCTCAGGTTCATTATGACCATCATTCCATTCAAAAGGTAGAGGAAGTCGATCATTCTGAAAATATGGCGGGCACAAAAATTATTATTTATGACATGCTGTTGAATTATTTTCAGTCTTTGACTACTAATACACCCAAATGAAAAAAATACATATTCTGTATTCACTTTATTATGAACAAAAAAATATAAGGAATTTACTCACATCCGATGATGATCCACTATGATTTCTTCGGTCTGAACCCAACTCTGACGGAGGATTATAACTGACACTTCCCACTAGAAATAAAAATGCCATTAATAATCATGATCCAATATTTGGGTTAATTTAAATATTTATCAGCCTAGTCCTTTTTTTATGTTAACTTACTCTTACGAGATGCTATTCTCTGTGGCACATTTTGTACTGTCTGTAATATAAATAAATTTGTTTAGTATTCAACTACATATTCATGCTGTATGGGTTTTTGAGAAAAAAAACTCACTCCTTCTTCATCAGGTTCCATGTCATAATACGAGGTGTTTGGGTTACTGACTTTGTGTAATAATTCTAGCGCTTGCCGCTGTACATTTCAAGAAAAAAGTAATTACAACTTTTATTTAACTTAACCTCTTGCGTACCGAATAAATGACTATGAATAAAGAATCAAGTACTTTGCTTAAATCTCCCATGAGGAATGGATGTAATAGCAGTCTTTCGGCAGTAGGCCGCTTCTTGGGATTCTTGGTTAGCGCAACCTTGATGAAATTATGGAAATTTGGACTCCTGTAGGAACAAAGAGTACATATTACTTACAAATGTCATATACATATTGTGTACATTTGTACAATATATCCTGTTAAACTAATTTACATACCATTTTTCCTTATCCTTAAGAGTCGGTGGTTTAAAACTCGTCTTGGCCATTAAGATGAGAGCTCTCATGGGATGAAGGTCGAACATTGGTGGTTGGAGCTCGGCTAATTCAATTGAAGTAATCTGCACATGAAAAAATGGGTCAATTTTAACTTGAAATCAGATAGCATATCATTAGAAGACAATGAAAAAATGTGTGCCACTCACTCCCAATCCCCAAACATCACACAGTTCGCTGTAGCCTCCTTTCCGTTCCACAGCAGCCACCTCTGGAGCCTAAAAATACATTTTCATAATTAATTTCTATTTATGAAAATAGAAAAAATGTTCCACTCACCATCCAGTACGGCGTGCCAATGAATGATCTTCTCTTTCCTAATGTTGCCGTCAATTGGGCAGAGACCCCAAAGTCGGCAAGCTAAGAGATTTAAAGTCATGGCTTACTTTTTTTATAAATGAATTAGTTAAATAAATGGATATTTAAACACGGGAACAACTGGAGTTTAGAGAAACGGTAATTGACTTGATAATTGAAAACCAACACTACATTTAATCTAGTTTATATTACCTTTACGTCACCAGCCTCAGTCAATAAAATATTAGCACCCTAGAGATGACAAAGAAAAAAAAGTTTTGTAATTAAATCCAGCTCACAGGATACATGACTAAATTACGACTTTTGTTGAAACTTGAGACATTAAGTTTTTTTTTCAGTTAAAAAAAATGGTGTCAATTATACCTTTACATCTCGATGCATTTTCCCTAGACCATGAAGATAGGCAAGTCCTCGTAATGTTTCTTTTGTAACATATGCAATCTGGGACTCTTGCAAGGGACCAGTAACTACAATGGAAAACATTTAAAAATTGTCATTAATTATCTTTATGACACTATAAAATGAGTACTTTTTAATCAACGTACTATGATAAATATCTTGAAGAGAGCCACCACCACAAAATTCCATACATATCCACAACCGATCTCTCCTAAAAAAATAGTAGATTTCATTTTAATTAGTGGCATGATTGTAATTTAAAATTAATGCAAAACGAGTTTACGCATAAATCAATTACGGTTCAATTATATAAATAAATATTTTCAAACCTGAGGTAACTCCCATAATACGCTACGATATTAGGATGTCTGCAATCTTTCATCACTATAAGTTGAGAAAAATTAAGTAAGCTGTCATGTTGAGAAATTTTTAAAAACTTATAACTTACTCAAGATTTCTTGTTGGATCACCCCAAAGTCATCTCCGGGCTCCAATTTAATGACTTTAATTGCAGCAAACTCTCCGCTTGACCCACGTTTTGACTGTAGCAAAAAATCACCAACATGATTATAATTGGACGCAATAGATAATTTTACTTTCTACTCTTTAACTATTTCAACCATTGCGAACATCTTGACACATGTCACTTTGACACTTGATCAACTTTTACTCGTTCAAAAATAACAAGACGATCTCATTAAAGAAAAGATGGAAGGGAGTAAATGGATTTGTGAAAAAAAGGTCAGCTCTAATAACCGTACTGATCTTGTCTATCAAAAACACATCCGAAATTTCAGTCAAATTTTACTTGTGAAGGTTATGTAGTAACCATGTAAGCACAAGGAAAAGCCTATTCGTATATTCATGGCTGTGAAATTAAATTTGGTTTGAAACGGAAGAGAGTTGTATTCAAAAATATTCACGATTTAGTAAAAAAAAAAACTAAATTGGATAACAAGAAGAAATGTCCTTTCTGTCAAAGGAGATTTAGACAAGATTCGTCAAACACTTTAAAAAGTGTACAGTCAAAGTGGAATCTGAATTGACGGAGGAAGGGACTCCAAAACAAATTAAAGCTCTCATTAACCATAAAATCAAATCTTTCTTGTCCGTTTGTCTCCATTGTCAAGTACCACAAAGTGACATGAAGGATTATTTTATCAAGTCTTGCAAAAGCAGACTAAAAGACTCGCAGGAACACCATATATAATTACCTATACATGTTTACAAAAAAAATTTTTGCCGTATAATTATATTATAATATATTTAGACCTCCTCACCTTAATATAAGCCGAATAGCAATCCCCGTATGTACCTGAGTGAGTGAAAAAACAAATGCCACATAATAAAAAAATTGTAGGTATTAAGAATAAATGTCATGTACATTTAAAGAAAATCGAATTTAAAAATGAAGGGTTGTATAGGCAAATGACCAAAACGACCCAAAAACTGAATTGATTATTATTCCAATAATTAAATGTACCCGAGCCAATTCTCCGAATAAGTTCATATTCATCTTGAGGATTTCTTCGACTGATATCGGCCAACAACACTTGAGATTGAGACTGGGCCATTTCTTCAGGATATTGACATGTTGGAATCACTTCAAATATATTGTAGTGTACACTTTACGTAAAGTAATAATTCACACATTGGAAAAACTAGCAAGTTGATGATATATATTATGTATTTTTAATATTATGATTATGATTATTAATTTACAAGAATGGCCCTACTATGATAACTTTGGGCGAATAATTTTTTTTTGGAAGTTTAAAGCTCGTGCCTTGTATGCGCGTGCTATATGCTCGCATTTCAGCAAAAATAATCAATCGTTTGACAAAGCAAAGATGTAAATTTTATTCCATGATAATTCTACAGCTTCACTGATCAGTAAACTACTGGTAAAGTACTTGATAATTCATGTAACATCTCCATTAAAGGAACTCTAATGCGATATTCAAAGTCTTTCAAATAAGCTTGAGACATGGGCAAATTATTATTCCTCTTAGGTCTATGACTCCTTGTATGTTTCTTCCAGTTTTCTGCTTGACATTCATCCACAGTTTTCTTCAGTAATTTAACAGTTTCTAAGAGGGCTTCATCCAAGTCTGTTGTAATTTTATCCATCAGTTTCTTTCTTTTCACGTCTGGACATGCGGATTCAATCAATTTTTTGAGTTTTCTGTGTTTCTTTGAATTCTTGTTATGCTTGCCACTTTTTCTATGATGACCTTTGTGTTTGCTCTTCTCCTCTGGCTTTGTTTCAATGTTCAGCGTTGCTCTCAATTCAACAGTGGAATTGATTGGTTTTTCTGCAGCAACTTTTTCTACTACAGCTTGTTCAGTCTTTTCCTCGTTTTTACGCTGATGTTGTGCCACAAGTTTGTCCAACATTTGGTTGATAAATGTATGGACAGAAATTTTCTTTGGACGTTTACTTGGCCTCGTTTCCCCTCGTTCCATCTGCGTTTCAAAATCAAGGGACATTCTTGGATCTTTAATTGAACTACTTCGGCCCTTTTTTTGTCTCGCTCGTTTTTCTCGTTGAAACACCAATTCAGGCATTAAAGTATCCAGTGTTTCGGGAATTACAGGAGGGGGTGGCTGTTCAGTTGTTGTTGTTGTCGTTGTTGACAGTTCAGTGTGACTAGCGGGAATAGGGATGATGGTGACCTGATCCTTTTTTTCTTCAGGAATAATTATGGTTATTTTTTGATCATTCTCTTGCAATATATTTATGTAATGGTCCTTTTCCTTTTGTAGCAATTCTTGCAATTGTTTGATGGTCATTTGCTCATACTGTGAATTGGGTGTTTGGATTTGAGTTTCCACTTGGAAGGTTGACCTCATCATTGGTTTATCCTCCTCTTTTGTCAATGGCAGACTCAGTTGACTAGCAATCTTTTTTAATTTTCTTTTACCACGTTGGGCTTTAATCATTTTCAAAATATATTTAATCTCCAACTCTAGTTTTTTTCTTGAATGACGAGGATTCATAGTTGTGTCCTTGTCATCATGGTGAGCCTTTTTAAGAGTTCTCTTTGGAAATGAATTTCTTCGATCGTCTGTGGGGACTGGAGACAATTGTTTTTTATTCGATCGTTTATTCTTCTCTTCCAATTTCATGGGGGATAACTCGCTCGTCTTTTTAGTTGGTTTATCCAACTTGTTCAGTTTTTTAGTAGTCTCCTCAACACTGCCTGAACTTTTTTGATTCTTTTCTTTACTTGCTGGAAGCTCTGTACTTTGATCAACTCTATTTGCGTCTTCCTGTTCATTCTTGGGATCTTTGAATTCAAGATGATAAAAATATTAAATCAGTTTAAAAAAAGCACTAATCGACTATTCAAAAAATTATGAATTGAGCAAGTCACCATGTTCAATTGTATTTTGTGAGATTCCATCATGATGACTCGACCTGACCAGAGTAAGAAGGACAAGAAAGAAAAAGAAGCAGAAATAAAGTCGTGTTCTCGTGTCCCATGAATTATGCTTAAACATGTTGAAAAAGGTGCTAAAATGAGACTGCATGTGATCATTATTGGACTTTTATTTATGCATCTTTTACAAGTCTCTCTAAATATTTGTCAAGATGCACAATGAGACAAACCTCCATAGAAATGATTTGATTGACAATGGATCATTCATCAATAAAAAATCAGTTATATTTTACTTATTTACTATGAAAGACAGGTATGAAATGGCTCAAATGAAATCTTTTGAGCCAGTACAAAAAATTGTCTTTTTTTATAATAAAATTTATTAAAGGATCGTCCAGACTGTGTGATGCAAGTTAGACAAGACAGATAAGAGATTCAATTGAAGACATTCAACTTAAATAGATTAGACATGATTCGCAAAATTTGTCATAGTTAAATGAATGAGCGTGTGAGGTTAAAGTTGACTTGCGATAATGATTAGAGCTGGTCTAGAACTTGTCTACACAATATGATGTCTCAGGGTTAAATTAAAATGATTTTTTTAATTGTACAAAAATGACCAAAGAGTCAAGTAGTCCAAGTAGTTTAACTACTACTCAGTGGCTTTTAGTAATTATCCTCATTCTCATTGTCTCCACTCAACTCTTACTCATTTCTCAGTTGGACCATGTCAGGAGTGAATTGAGTGCAGTGAGGGAAGAAATTGAAAATTTACACAGTTTTAGAACTAAAAGAAGTGTCCCCACTTGGCCCTCTTCCTCATCTCCAACTGACTGCTCTCAATGTAATGAGACACAATTTGATTCAAAATTTTAATTTTCACACAGACACGTAAATTATCTTTCTGATTTCAGGTCCTGGCTATTTACGACGAAGAAGAAAGGGCTACATAAAGGTACATTCAGACTGTATTCATTATGGTTTCACCATGTTTAATTTCAATTTCAATTTTTTATCGTCATAAAGGTCTCTGTGGCTCCACCCCAATCCCAACAACAAAATGTGACGAGTCGTCCTTATGAACAAGATTTGAATGATCAATCCAATGGTCAACAAAGATTCGGTCCCCTTGGACCAAATGGACAAGTAATTTCGTCACCAGGAGATCAAGCAACTTTGCCCGCTATTCATTTGCCTTCTAGTTATAGTGGTTATCCTTCATCATATAGCCTTTACCCAGGGTCATCCTATTATAGTTGGTCATCTTATGGCTATCCATCTTACCCCACTCAAAATACGTACAGTCCAAATCATGTACAAACACCAAGTTATTCAAGTAGAGGAAGCCCTGGATTGCCAGGTGCCCGAGGGAGCCCTGGGTCGCCTGGTCAACGAGGAAGTCCTGGTAATCCGGGAATCCCTGGGTCATATGGTAACCCGGGAATTCCTGGGTCATCTGGTAACCCGGGAATCCCTGGGTCACCTGGACCTTCAGCTTATACAAGTACAGATAGTGGAAGCTATTCAAATGGTTATTCTGCCCAAAAAGGTCAACGGGGTAGCCCTGGAGTACCCGGGTACAAAAGTATTGACGGTGGAAGCTGGAATTATTGGTCAGGACGTGGACTTGAGGACGGCTATGATGACGTCAACACTCTTGACATTTCGGCAAGTTTTATTAGAGATGAGAATTTAAAATGAAGACTAAATTTTATTCTTTTTCTTATAGGGTGGTACACTAAGGGGAGACATTGGTATTCACAATGGATGGCCACAGTCGTCCCGAGAAGAAAACCGACGATCTTTTACTACGACGACAACAACAACCACCCCGACTCCGACAACAGTGACAACAACAAGGACAACAACGCCAGAGACAACAACAACAAATGGTCCAGTGATTGAGAAACAGTTGATTCTGTATAGATTAGAAATTCGTAATGTAAATCATACAAATTTAAAAAATTTACCAGAGTGGGCAAAGACAACTACGACAACCACAACCACGACTGAAAAAGTACCCCAAGGGCCAACTGGCTTTGATTTTATCATGTCACCCAAGGCTAAAGATTACTACCCAGCGTATAGAGAAGAATAAAAAAACATTTACACTTTACAATTTGTACAAATTACAAAAATGTCACAAGGGATATCATCAATTTATTTTTATTTAAATAAAAATTTATTCCAAAGATTCTCCCCTCTATAATTCCCTGTGCTCACTTATTAAATACGAACTAATACATTTCAATGTAGTCACTGATAGTACAATGTCAATGGATAATTATGGACAGGAAAAAATATTTCTAGTCACACTATAACTGGCACCAAATGTTGTTTGTCGAATATCAAAGAATACATTGAATATAGTTTACATTTTCTTATTGAATTCCAAGTAATAATAATAAATAATTGATTGAATAAAACAAATTGCATTGGCTACTATATATATATATATCTATATGGTCCCCATATTACTTAAGAACAAATCGTAGAAAAACGTTCAAAGAAATTCGAGACCAACAATTTCCGTCACCATTGTTCTATACTTTTTATTTTTTTTTATTACTTTTTGTCTTATGCGAGTCCCTCCGACAGTCGTTCACAGTGAATCATGATCTTGGCCAGACATTATCCCCATAAAAAAATATTTCGCTTTCATTTGCCGGTGTCATCTTATAAATCACTCTACAATCAATTTAGTAGTGTCATACAATAATTTTGAAAATTAAAATACTTTCTCAAATTTTAACTTTGGACCAAGGTAGATGTTTATTTCTTTTAAAAAAACTGATTTTAATCAAATTTTAATTCATAGTTTTCTTTAACTGTCATCTTTTTGTTGTACATTAGATTTAACGAACATTGACCTTAGGTTTAACACCTGTAATTTATTTGGACAAGATGCGTGTCATCATCAAAGATGACAAGGGTCAAGTTGATGGAGGAATAAATTGGTCAAAAAATGATGATGTGGTTAAGGTCACCAATTCTTCAACTGTAGAGTCTCCTCCAGTCACTTGTACTACTCCTCCACCCACTAGTGTCACAGAAATTGTTAAAAAAGATGACATGACCACAGTAACGACTCCAGCCTTGTCAGTGGTGCCTCCTCCTGAAATTGCTCCAAATTTTCTGTCAGATGGTACAATCAAATCATTACTATTAAATAGATGTATTGTGCCACCAAACTCGTCACAGGGATCGTCATTTACCTTCTCAAACATGTCAAAATTCCAACCTCCTTCAAGATTTATAGGTAACGAAAATAAATATCAAAATTTTGACCAGTCTTCACAATTGCCATCATCTACTCAATATTCACTCCCGCCATTCAAAACACTGAAAAAACATTTGGCTGGGAGTACTTTCAATGCCATAACACTATCGGATGGCAGTCGTCACTATGAAATTGACCGGACAGTCTCTCCCAGTCATCATGAGCAAGAGTCAATGATCATTGATGAAATTGTAAGAACCTTTGAGCGACCATTCTCATCTAATTTAGTTATGAATCAAAAGAAAAGAAAATTTGGACAAACCAATTCATTTTTATCGAGACCAAATTATTTTGAAAATATTCCTTCCTCAACTGACTATCGAAAATCCCATGATCCATCCGTTGTTCATTTGCTTTTTCCTAATTACAATAAAAATAATAATTGGAGTGATCACAACAACATGTACGGCCGGTCATTTATGGGTCCTCCACCTGGGAGTATAATGACACCAAATAGAATGACTGGTTCACCGTATTATTCAAACATGTCCCCCAGTCGTGGAGGGACTTTACCACCATTTAATTCTAGTTCCACAAGTCAACGGCATTTATTTAGTCCACCACCCATGTCTGCGAGGTCAAGATTACATGTCAATGAGCATTCTTCCATCAATTCAAAATGGCAACGATGTCCACTTCCCAGCTATGAAGCATTTGGTCGGTGTCCATGTGAATGTAAGTAACAAAATAGTTTTGTTTAAAAAAAGAAACTTAATTTCATAATTTTTTAACTAGTATATTGCGGCTGGCCGGATTGTAATTTAAATGACACTGATCGTTGTTGTTGTCCCATGGAGGCGGAATGGTCATCCAATCCTTCAACAAGTAGACCATATCCATCAACAGCGACAACCAATAGAAATATTCTTGACTCACAACCTCCTCCTCTAATTTGTTATCCCTGTCCTTGTGGTTGTCAAGATATGGCTAATCAACCTTCCTCAATCCCTTCCTCGTCACCATACTTGACCCCACCATCAAGACGAGCCACAAATTCCTCCACAAGTGACGAACAAGATGGTATACGAATCGTCTATGAAAACATGGCCCGTGTTCCTTATAATCCACGACCCTCCACTTGGTTTGATGTCACAAAATCACCGGTGAGTCAAAAGAATGTCTCATTCCCATTAGAGGGGCCTCAAGACACTTTTCATCCAGATTATCGACGGCTTGTGGCTTATCAAAGAGAAAGACTTTGGCAACTCAAAAATGGCCCTCCATGACCACTGGAAAGAATTCCATATAATGAACCAAACAAGTATTATTCTCCCCCAAATAATTATTCTCGTCCTCCACAACCACCATTAGACACCAGTAGATTTATACCACCTGACTCTTGGGTCGCCAATAAATTATCCCCTCCAACGACAACAATAGCCATGCCCATTTCTTGTCAATCTCACATTTCCTCGTCTACCACAACAACAACGACGACGTCTTCAGTCCTCACTAAAATGTTAGATAATATCACTCCCGACTCTCCAATTCTCACAGTTAATGAATCAGCCTCTCCTTCTAAATCACCTACTGACAAACTCTCCACCCCAAAATCACCCTCTGAATCGTAAATTTTACTCATGCCTTCTTGGAAGATTGGACAATAATTAAAATGCCATTCTGTTTAAATTAAAAATACACGAAAAAATCAATTTTCCAAAAGAAAAAAATGAGATAATTTCCCTTTGTTTTGTATCAATTAAAATATTTAATAAAAGATATCGTGTATATTATCATGTAATTCATTCCATTCAAAAATAATAAATAACATAAATGATTGCACTTTCTATAAATGGATTGAAACTTTTGCACTTCAATGCAATGTCATACACTCAAAAGTAAAAGAAAGAAGGAATAACACATTTCACGATTAAAAAGTTATAACTTTGCTAAGCGGAGCCATGGACAATTTGATAAAAGTAAGATGTCTTGTCTTTCATCAACTCTTGTGGTTCGTTGAATTCAACAACTTGTCCCCCCTTCATCACAAGAACTCTATCATAATGAAGGATTGTATTCACTCGATGTGCAATAGTCATACAAGTAGTGTGCCAAAAGGAACCTCGAATCGTTTGTTGAATTATCTTGTCAGTCTCATGATCAACATTTGCAGTAGCCTCATCAATACATAAAATCTTGTAACAACACAAAAACAATCAATTAATCTCTTGTTCACTTTAAATAATACAAATAGCCAACAGCTTTTGAAGATGGCTCACCTTTGCATTCACGAGAAGGGCTCTCGTAAGAGATAAGAGTTGTTTTTGACCCACTACAAAATATTACAAGTCCATTGTTAGTTTTATAAAATTTAAAATTCAATAAAGTGAAACTAACCGGATAACAAATTTCCGCTCTGACCCACGTTTGAGTCCAATCCGCCCAACTGCCCAAATGTAATACAAAATTATACAAAACGAAATGACCAACAACAAAAAATGTACTGTATACCTGCTGAACACAAGCCAACAGCTGACATTTTTCCAAAGCTATATTCAACACAATATAGAATTAATTTCACTTAATTAATCTCTTAGCGGTATGTAAAAATTCTCAATAGTTACCTCTCAACAAAATATCATCTCTGTGCAAACCAATGGGATCCAAGTTCTAAAAAATAATACAATCATTTTTAGATATAACTGGGAAAATTTTCCCACTTTTTGCATAAACCATAATTAAATACCTCTCTGATGGTTCCACTGAATATTCTGAAAATTCAGAATTAAAGGATTAGAAATAAAATATTAAAAAAGGTGACGATTCTGTATTCATCCAGCTAGGATTATTCAAATCGCAATTAGAATTATCTACATAATATTTATTTGAATACAATTTTAACTTATAACTTATCAACATTTAACTCTAGCTTTTTTTATCATTATAATAATCATAATAATAATTAAGTTAAAAATCTTACAGTGGATCTTGAGGAATTACACACAATTTGCTCCTATACAGAAAAATTGCGATAATTGATTTGATTACAAACTTTGACTTTAAAAATATGCATTGATATACCAAGGATATGAACTTTAAGAATACCTGAGATATCTCAAATTGAGATTTTTTGTATTAACATTGTCAATATTGATGACTCCCTCGAATCCATCGACAAGGCGAAACAATGCTTGAAAAATTGCTGTGCATAAAAATAGAGAGAAAGACGGACGAAAAAAATTATAAATTTTCTAATTTTCAATTGCATTACAATGATCAAATAAATTTTGCTAAATTCTAAATTCACAAAAACTTACAACTTTTGCCACTACCAGTCCTTCCAATGATGCCAATCTTTTCGTGGGGCCTTGTTTCAAATGTTACATTTTTCAATGCATATGGCAAATCCGCCCTAAAAGAATTTACAACATGATAATTATAGTCCAAATAATTAATGAAAACAATCAGAATTTTTTGTCATTAATTTTTTTTTGTCTTCACCTGTACTGCAAAGAAACATCGCAAAAACTAACGCATCCATGAGATGGCCATCCGTATGGTGTCACTAAAAAATTTACAAAAATTGTAAGTTTCAAAAAAATCCCGCTTTCGTGTTCAAATCCCAAAGTCATAAAGATCATTGAAAATTTTTATAAAGATTCTGCAATTACTCAGTAAACTTTCAGTGTTGCTCTCCTCTTCGATCGTGTCAATATACTCGGAAACTCGTTCAACTGCTACCATTTCTTTTTCCTAACATTGTCAATAAATGATTAATGTGACATTTTAACGCTTACAAAATTAAAAACACTCACCGTCTCCGTAAAGAAAGTAACAAAGGATGATAATGAGTTTGTGATCGTCAGAGCGTAGGAAATGGCCAGTCCAAGCATGGCTAGTATTTTTTAGTAGAACAAAATTAAATGACATTTTTCTTTAATTATTGTACTGTAAAATTAAAAGCTCTAATACCAGAATTAGCAATGTTGAAACTATGTTGAAGTACTCCAATCAGTGACACTCCTGTCACAATAAAGACGCCAATAATTTGGAGTCTAATACTAAGCCATTGAGATACTGCTTGAGTAGCGTATTCTGCCTTTTGGTTCTCTTCCACATGACTCTTATTCTCTTCTTGAAATCTTTAAAAAAAATCATAATTGTTAATCTCCAAAATATGTATCATATTGAGAAAAACTCAGTTCATCTTACCTTCTCATTTGTCGCATTCCTCTAATGGTCAAAAGACCCTTCAAAGTCTTTTTAAAAAAACAAAAGTTAAATTTTAAAAAACAAAAACTTTAGTGAAATAATTCAATCATTAGAGCTATGAGTGGTGTGGACAAACCTCTGAAAATTGAGCATAAATGGGTGACAGAGAGACGCTGGCTAAACGACGTAATTGTCGTGAAGTATGTCTGTAGTACTTTTGAATATTATTCGAAACTAATAGCATTGGAATGATCACAACTAAAATCCAAGGGAGAGCATAACAGGTAACGAATAGTGTTCCTACAATAAGAAAACTGTTATTTAAAATATCAAAGGATTTGTCATAGAATGTGCCATCAACAATATCAATACATAGATTCTTACCCAAGAGACCACAAAATTGAGCCAAGACTGCAAATAATAATCAATGCAATACAAACATGTGAGAAAGACCTTTAGTCGAATGACTCAAAATTCAATAAAAATGTTTTGTTACTCACGAATATTCAAGATAAATGGAAGGGAATCATCAATAGTTCCTTTAAAAATAATACATAAATAGTTAACAAGTATAATAGAGAGAAAGAGGGAGAGAATGACTTGTGTGAGTGTGTCTGTATTATTTAATGTATACTTCGATGAGTTACCTTGGTCAGAAGAAAACCTATTCAGGATCCTTCCAATCTAATAACGTTGCATATCAGAGAAATTCATTATAAAGACTTGAGCAAATATATAAAAAGATTTGAAAGGAGAAAAATGCTCTTACCGGTGTTAAATCAAAAAAAACAATTTTGGCCTGCAAGATAAAGTACAACAAACATAGGTGGAGTTTATGCAAATGATTGCAAAATTCTAAAACCTATTCATTCAATTACCTTAATCACAGATTGAAGGAGTTGCTGATGGATACTCTTTCCACCTTGAATACTACCATAGGCGAAAAAGAACGCCCTGCCCAAAGTCATAAAGGAATTGACAATGCCAATCCCCAAGAATACTATGACATAATACTTGACGGTGTCCTGCCCCGTTGTACCCCATTTCTCTGCTAAAGTATTCAGTAAACTTTGACTCCAATAATGGTGATCACTGGTATTCGTCAGTAGGAATGGCAAAACTTTCGTCGTTGTCGTCTCAGGACCAGGAGGAGGAGTTGGTGTGAAATTGGAATTGGGATCGGGTGCATTCGTAACCCAATGCGCCAACCACAAGTCACTCGCATTTCGTGAAATTTGCATGGCGAGTAAAAACAAGATGACAAGAAAAGACAAGATTGGTCCTACAGCCGCTATGTATTTACTATAAACTTGAGACTTGATGGACCCCACCTCTTGATTTTCTTCTTCATCATTTTGTGGTCGAGCAGCACTAACAATCTCAATGTCTTTGACCAATTTTTCAGATGAGGAGGAAGGTTTCAATGAAAAATCTTCTTCTTCGCCAAAGAAAATTGATAAAACTTCTTCTGGAGTACCTATGTACATTAAAAATATGAGGCAAAATTATTTATTAATAGCCTTGTCGCTGAACAAAATTGAATCAACTTTGAGGTACTTACCTTGCTTAATAATATTGCCCTTATCCATGACTAAAATCCAGTCCGCATCTGATTTTATAAAATTCAGGAGAATGTAAGTTAGTCTCAATCAGTTCAACAAATTACTTTTAAAATATGTACAAATTAAATGTACTGGAGAAACCAACCTCTAAGAAAGTTTACATGATGTGTGCAAACAATACGAGTTTTGTGTTTTAACAGTCCATGAACACACTTTCGATTTAATTCCTTGGCCACTTTGTAGTCTACGGCTGAGAAAATGTCATCCAACAAGTAAAAATTTTTGTTCTATAAAACACAATCGTAAATCATATTAATAGGTTAATCAAGTAAACACAAAATTGAAAATAGAAACTCTTTTTATGTAAAAAATTACTTGATAGACAGCTCTGGCTAAGCTTATCTGATTCCATTAAAAAATAATGAAGAAAGACATAAATTAATTTTGTCCTTAGTTTAATAAAAAAATAGGATACAAATTAGAATCTATAAATTTATTTTTTACCCTGATTTTTTGCCCACCACTCAATGTTTGACCATTTTCGCCTACAACTGTATCATCCCCTCTATCTAGCTGTTCTAAATCTTCTTTCAAACAGCAACCATCAAGAACAGAACTATTGGCACAAACAAAGTAAACTTGTAAGAAATTTTATACTTTGTAGCAACCACTAGCCTATCATTGTACACGTTTGTTTGTAACTTACTTGTACTTTTTCTGATTAAAGGGTTCTCCAAAAAGAATGTTATCTCGTATAGTTCCTCGCTGAATCCAAGACTCTTGTAATACTACTCCAAACCCTTTATAGACCCCAAAATTAATTTTCATTTCACTTATAATAACCGATTCAAAAACAATAAATCCTGTAAGCAAAATTACCCAAACTGTTTACAATTTAAATTACCTTCATTATAATCCTTTAAGGCAATTTTTCCGCTCGTCTTCTCCAACTCTCCCATGAGTGAAAGGAGAAAACTACTTTTACCAGACCCGACTTCTCCAACTACACCAATCATTTGACCCTGGAACATTTTAAATTATTTAATTTGAACAGTTTCCAGTCAATTCATCAGTAGTAAAATAATGCTACAAATGAGTCCGTTACCTTGTTCACTTTGTAGTTAAGGTCATTTAATTGAAAAGCACCATTATTCCATCCAAAACAGGCCCTTTCAACCGTTAGATATTGAGAGTTTTCCCCTTCCGGGATATTGTCGTATATCATACGAGGCTCAATGTGCTCCAACTTTACATGTAATTAATTAATAGTCAACATGTTAGTCAAAAATAAAAATTTGAGGACTACAATCAGTCTAATTTAATACGTAGAAAATAGAAATTTAGAAATACTGTATATTGAAAATTATTACACTGAGCAATGTAGAAACTCTCTTGATAGACACCCAAGCCTGAGATTTACATACTTTTTAGAACATATTAAACTTGCAATGAAATTTTCTAGTAGAACATGACGATGAAAATAAAAATGCTGGCATAAACCTTACCTCAACCACCCCATTTATTACCCACGGCAGTGCATTTAATGGACTTATCAGCATGTTAAAAAGTGCAAGACTTGTAAAAACCTTGGCAGCTGTTCTATTTATTTGAAAAATTTCCAATGTACTTCTATGATTCATTAAAATTATATAAATCACTGCATAGACACTTACAGTTGATTGCCCATGAGAATGTAGGTCTGAATGACAAAAAACAACAAAAATATAGTCTCCCATCAGATAATACTGTCAGTATACTAACAGAATAATAAATAAAAAATGCGTACCGTAAAACTCAGGACAGAGACAAGAACTGGAGTGGTTGCCCAAAAATAGACACACATAGCATCTAAATATTTTCTTCCTATAAGAGAATAAGAACTCTGATCAGAAATAGGGTTAATAAAATGAAATATAATTAAATTGTTCACAAAATTAAACTAACCTTTCAGGCACGATAATTCTTTCTCACGAATTCCTTGACACAAAGACAACAATATTATGAATTAAATTTTTTTGTAAACGGTCAAGTTTTCAAAAATAAGTTCATCAACATTAATTATTCACCATTTATTTTTTCAGTGAAAAATATCTCCCAGGAATGGAACTTGACGACACGAATGCCATACAGTAATTCTGACATGAGGTTAACTCGCTCATCTTTGAATTTCATCATTTTTGTACTTAGAACTCCAATTTTATTGGCCAAGACACGGTTAATGGGAATCAGAACAATTGCAAAAGAAACGCCAGCTAAAAAGGCTACCCCAATCTGGACATAGATCAGGTACAAACTCACCTAAAAACAAACAAAAAATCCCAATACAATAATGATTTTTGAAGTCACAATTTACCTGAAATGTCTATTATTAAGCCAGTAGAATATTTCCATTTTATATTGAAAAATTATTATACTAAAATAACAGACTGCTTTTGATCTTTACACAAGGAATTTAAACTGAATTTGGTGGTTACCCCAATCGAAAAAGGAAGACTCCACAGAGCATGGAACGAAGGACAGAAGTTGACTAAACACCATAAAATAATTTTTCATTAATAGATGATTGATATGCAAGGCAAGAATGAACTAAAGAGCCCAAAAAACTTACCTATACGCCCAGTGTCTTGGCTAATATAATTGATGATTTCTCCACTAGTAAACTTTTGAAGATCAACCTGACGTAGTTGTACTGTCTTACGATAAATCTCTGTCGTGAGGGAAGCTCTAATTTTCATATTTACTTCCGTCATGTACATGTTAAAATGTGCATTACATAAAGCCCCTAAGTTGATTGATTACAATAAGAGAACACATGCATTAGTAAGACGTTGATTGTATTCTCAAAGTATTTTGTCGTTATAATTTAACTCACCAAGTAAGGTAGCAAAGAATAAGGCAACAACATACAGGTAACCAGAAGATGTATCATCAGCATCATCACTTTCTACATAAGTGACTATGTACAATCAAAGAAAAAGATCAATTAAGGTAAATTGTCAAGGACGAGAGAAGATTTTTAGTGCATTTGATGTAAATTATAAATTCTCACCTAATAAATTGAGTAAAATGGGACCACAAAACCCAAATATATCAGATAACAATTTCAAAAGGCCAATAGAATAAAATTCCCATCCAAAACAAATGTGTAAACTTTTAAGGAGAGAATTCCGAGGATTTGAGGCCCATTGCTGAAAATATTTGGATATATGATGTGTCGTTAGGTACGGAGGGAGATCAAACAGGTCATCTGTTGTATGAAGAAATCCACATGAACCCTTCTTTAGAATTGGTGTCACCCTGGAATATAAAAAAAATTAATTTTACTTATTCAAAGATTACGGGAACAATCTTCAAATATAAAAATACCATAAAAATAATGTCACTTTATCACTTACCACCAAAAGAAAAGAGTAGACACAATGCCAGAATGTTCTTTCGCTGTCCCTAGAGCCATATCTTTTGGGGTTTTCAACGAAAGAGACAAGATTTCAAATTAAACTGTGTGTAGGCATACATTTCAGTTTCTCATGTCTACTAGAGTTATTGATGGAAGTACAGAAAGTTTGAAATATGTAAATTCGATTGAGTTTGATTACCTTGATCATCATCATGAAATCCAACATAAGAATTGGCTTCATGATTCAAGTAAGCTTGGCTCTCGTGCGTGTCTCTCATATCATTGTGCAGTGCGCGGTAATGTCGTTCATCTAGATACATAATAATTTCTTCATGAATACAATCTACTCTTGACAATAATAAAAAGGCAACAGAGTTTAAATAAATGGTTTGTAAAATACCTAGCAGAATATCCCCAGGGATCAGAGTAAGAAGGTAGAAGCCTGTCAAAAAAAATTTATTTTAATCCAAATTTCAAGAACCAGTACGAAATAGATGGAATTTCAATAAAACCAACTATAGTACATACCTTGAAAAAGAGCTTCAGCACCAGCAGACCAAAGATAAACCTTTAACAGGAAAACATCATCTCCTTCTGATGATGAATTAACATCAATATTTAAATAACGAGATCTAAACACTAGACTTGAAACGATTGCTGTAATGAAAAGAGACAGAAAAATTAGTGACTTATAGCTGAATCTAAATTTTTCTTATCATGATAAAAATAACTGACCTGTAAGAAGCCAAGAAACTATGACAGACTTTGGTCCCCTTGTGTTAAAGGATACCCCTCGTTTCAAAAGTCTTTTTAAACAAAAAAAAAACATTTAGATTAAATAATTAAAAATCTATTCACAAAATTCTCAAAAATCTGTCATTTTCAATTAAAAGTACTTACAAGATAAAAATTAAATGCATAATCCATCCTAGAGTTTTAGCAAATATTACAAAATTTTCAACAAGACTAATTGAGTCATGGAATGACAGTCGAATCATTTCACTCGAAATTGGCATAACGGCAAGCAGTCCCACAATGAGTGCTCGGCAATATATGATTCCTAAATTAATGAGAACATGTTTGATAATAATAATACATAATAAACAAAACCACATGAATTATGAATAAAGACAAGTTGAATAAAGACATATGTACCAGACTGATAGGAATTCCATGCTATGAAATCAAATAGGAAATCAACAATAAAAACATTACTCAATCATTTATGCATACACAACTTGAACATTCTAACCTGTGTAACACGTGTAGCTGAGTCGCCGTTTGCCGACATAGTACGCTAACGAAAAATAAATTTAGAAATGATTATTAGTTGAATTCAATTTGTAATGTTTCACTGTAATGGTTTTTGTTTTACCTGATGTTATTGCCAGTAGTGCAAATATGGGCAGCTCTAAGCATAGATGTAGAAAGCAACGTGGAAAATCTCTTGAGACTGGATCCCATGGCTCAAAGTCAGAATCTGTACTGCATCTTAAAGTAAAATTCATATTGTGACTGATTGCAACCTACAAATCTGAAGGATATGTTGGCATTTTTTTGGGCTGACGACAGTCCTTCTCATATCAAAAGTCCAAGCATGGAAACTTTGACATTTGTATTCACAACCCTCCGAGAGATCACAGGATAATTGTCAATGAACATGTACAACTGCAGTTTAATAATCTAAAATATTTCTCTTCAACTAATTATGTTTAACTTTAATTTTTTTGACAAAAAAAAATTAACCAGCTTTGAATTTCGTGTGACTTTTCAAGGAAGGCAATTGTAAATTTCATCAGATAGCCTTTGAATTTACAGCGAAATTCGAGTCAATTTTTTTTTTGATTTTTAAAACTTTTTTATTTTTGATTTTTTCTTTGTTTGAAATGAATTAGTGTAGTAGTTTGTGTGTTAATTATAAAGACTTGAATAGTACAGAACTGTGTCTTACAAAATTTGATTCTCAAGATGAGTCCATAAATTTAATTTGACTGCAATTATATTTGCAGTTTTTTTTATACTCAAGTCAACAATTATTCAAAACAAAAATGCTCAAAAAGAAAAAGAATTCTGAAAAATCCTTCCATGTCAGGGTCATGACCATGGATGCAGAGCTAGAGTTCGAGCTTGAGGTAATTACCTCATATTTTAGTGCTGTCTTTTAATTTTACAGAATCTCATGACTCATAAATTATTATGATGACGAATATGTAATAAGTACCATTTCGTGTAATGTTTGTTTTATTATTTTACAATGGAATCATGTAGTGGAAAGCAACTGGAAGAGACCTATTCGAACTAATATGCCGAACAATTGGCTTACGAGAGACATGGTAAGAAATTATTTTAATCATCATGTATCATGTTTTTGTGAGCACAAAAATTGTTGCCTTGTTTAATTCCTTTATATTTTAATTTATATTTAGGTACTTCGGCTTACAGTACGAAGATTGCAAAGGAAATATATCTTGGTTGAAAATGGAAAAGAAAGGTTAATACTTGTACAAAATTAGGCTACAATAGTATCAAAGTTAGGTTTAGTAGGTAAAAGTTAAAATAATTTACACCTTTCATGTATTTAATTTTATTGATTTTAGTACGAGATCAAAGTCTACCAAAAGAAGATCCAAAGCAATTTACGTTTTTAGCCAAATTCTATCCAGAAGTATGATCAAAGTTTTTTTTATATGAAGCCAATTATATTGTTTTGCATGTCTGACAGTTCAATAAATTTTTTGACATTCTTTATCTTAAAATTTTAGGATGTAGCTGAAGAATTAGTACAAGATGTGACACAACATTTGTTCCTGTTACAAGTCAAACAGGCTGTTCTTTCCATGGATATTTAGTAATTGAATAGTTTTTAACGCATTTATATATATAGTTATACCGACATTTGCAGCAAAATTTATTTATTTGACAGTTGTCCACCTGAGGCATCCGTTCTTCTTGCTTCCTATGCCGTCCAAGCTAAAGTTCGACCTGATTTTAAATTCATTACATTTCATTATTATATAGATACTTATATGAATTTATTTTGTGAGACATGTTGAAACCGTTTTATAAAATTATTTTAAAACTTGTACAGTATGGAGATTATGATGAACAAACTTACACCCCAGGTTAGTTTCAATTGTTTTATTCAATGGGTTATATTGGTGTACATACTTCAATTTTGGCCTTTTTTACACCCCACACAGGAATGCTTGCATCAGAAGATTTATTACCTCAACGTGTTATCGATCAATACCAAATGACTCCAGAAATGTGGGAAGAGCGAATTAAAGTTTGGTATGCCGATCATAGAGGAATGTCTAGAGATGAAGCTGAAATGGAGTATTTAAAAATAACACAGGATCTGGATATGTATGGTGTCAATTATTTTCCAATCAATGTACGAGAATCCTTTCAATTAATGTTTGATTATTTTCATGTTTCATTGAATTAATTAAGCGATGTTGTGTTCATAATATATTCACAGAACAAAAAGGACAGTGAACTATGGCTTGGTGTGACTGCTTTGGGTCTAAATATTTATGAAAAGGACAATCAATTAACTCCTAAAATCAGCTTCCCTTGGTCAGAAATTCGTAATATTAGTTTTGATGACAAGAAATTTACCATAAAACCCGTGGATAAAGCAGCGCCCAATTTTATTTTTCTCTCTCAAAAGCTACGAATGAACAAACTAATCTTAGAGTTGTGCATTGGTAATCATGATTTATTCATGAAAAGAAGACGTAAGTTATAAAACGATACAAGATATGGACTAACACAATTACAATTAATAAAATAGAATAGAAAAGTTGAAAATCTACTTATTACATTAAATTAAGTTTCACAAATGTGCATTTTTTTTATTAGGACCTGATCCCATGGACTTGCAACAAATGAGAACTCAAGCAAAGGAAGAAAAACTTCGGTAAATGTTATTAATTTCAATGAGTATAATATAATAGTTAATACAATTTGTTTTAATATTTGTTGTTGGTTTTTTTTGTTTGTTGTAGGCGACAAATTGAGAGGAGCAAGCTTGCAAGGGAAAAACAATTGAGAGAAACAGCTGAAAGAGAAAAATTAATGCTTGAGCAAAAACTGCAAGAATTTCAAGAAGAGATAAGAATGGCCAAAGAAGCTTTAGTAAGACTATTTTTTATACATTTTTACAGAAAACAGAATTCGAGTCCGTTGCCGATATTTTTTTGTCTTTTGGATAGATTCGATCAGAAGAAGCTGCAGAACTACTAGCTGAAAAATCGCGTATAGCCGAAGAAGAAGCGTCTCTATTAAATCAAAAAGCATCCGAGGCTGAAATGGAAGCTGAAAGAATACGACAAACAGCTATAAGAGTATATTTTATAATAATTCTATTTTAGATCTTGTCTTTCATGAATGCAATGTTGAATTTATACAAGTACATGGTAACATGTTTATTGTAGACTGAAGAAGAAAAGATTTTAATGGAACAGCGGATGAGGGAGACTGAACAAATTGTGGGTAAGGACATTTTAGTATGAGCGATGATTCTTAATTTTATCTTGTTCCTGCGTTTGGTTTTGTCATTTTTGCTTTTAAACATCTACCTTGTCTACTCTTTAAGATATTGATGATTTTTATTTTTTCCTAAATTTGCAGCCAGAATTATGGCAGAGTCAGATAAAAGAAGTGTAGAAGCAGATCGATTAAAAAATGAATTACTCAGAGCTCGGAAAGGTAAGCTCAAACAATATGATTATTTTTGGCACTATCATCGTGTTTTATATTTTTCGAAAATACATTTGAATATTCATTGTTTTATTGTTTTATTTTAACAGCTGAAAAAGATGCCAAAGAAAAATTACTCGAATTTCTTTCTCAACCTGCAGTGGATTACCCACCAGTCTTGTCTATGTCAATCGGATCAACGGCTAGGTTTAGTCCAGAACAGAATGGTGGAATCACAGTGTATCCAAGTAGTGGTGTTCTTGGCCTTGATGTTTTGCCTCACATGGTAACCAATTTACCAGTCAGTCATGTCAATTCTGTGAGTAGTGATCATAGTAGTAGATTTAGATGAAACGGAAATCAATGCAATTCTTAAAAATCATTCATGATAAAATATTGGTTTAAAAGGGTACTTGATTAAAAATTCTTAATTCCTATAGGAAGGTTTGAGCGTCCTTTGTCCGTCATCTACTAATATTCTTCAAGCCTTCCCTTCGCAAAATATGGGACATGCCGATGTAGTGGACCTTGGAAATACAGGTTCATAAGCTTTTTTTATACCGATTGTCACATTTGGCTATATGGTTGACATAGATGAGAATTCATATTTCATCCTTTTTGATTAGCTTTGTATGATTGATATTCCTGTGTATCGTATGTAATAGGTATTTGGCCCCCAATAGCCGGCCCACTCTATCCATCTGAAATGGATCCTCTCACACTCGAAATTGAAAAGGAACGGCATGAATACTTGGAAAAAAGTAAACATTTACAAGAACAACTCAAAGAACTCAAGTCCGAGATTGAAGGCCTTAAATTAGATGAGAAGCAAACACAGTATGATGTTTTGCACCAAGAGCAAGTCATGTCTGGAGAAAACAAATATTCAACATTAAGAAAGGTACAAAATTATAAAGGTTCAAGTGTCTATAAAAATACACATCTTTCTCTCCATGTACTTGTATCTGTATATTTTTTCTTGATTTGTTCTCTTACAGGTTAAATTCGGCTCTACACAGTCTAAAATCATAAAATTTAATTGTATGTAGCATAGTGATCGGTACAATATGAGGAATTATAGTTTTAATGGACGAAAATTGACTATTGTTTTGTTCTCAACTCTCTTTTTGTTTTAATGCCTGCTTGTTTACTTGGAACTGCTAAACTGTTGTGTCCAGTCAGCTGTATTATTATTTTATTATTTTTTAATATTTATCATGAGGTATGATGATCCACGACGAGATCGACAAGGGTACATCAGAAAGTTACTATTGCAGATTCCAATGCAACTGTTATTTTATTATTTTTGATTCTTAAATGTACAGTACACATAACGTTGAATTATTTTTTTTGTCAAGTTGACACCATTAAAACGCATTACATTTCAAAACTAATTGTGGCAGCTATGATGACTCAAGATGACAAATTGTCGTTCACAATCTAATATTTAGATTCTAAACTATGAAAAACAATGTGCCATTCGGATGTACATCCAATGTGAACCAATATTTATGTTAAATTTTGATCTTTTTAATCCCTCTGTTTAGATTAAGTCTACTCCGTATACACTATAGTATTTAACCCTTCACTTTTAATATGAAATACAATAATTTATATTTTATAAATATATTAATGAAGCCAATCGTATATTAATTTAATACTAAATGTGAAATATTACGTGTGTTAGCTCTTTGGATAAGTGAAATCAGTGCCTTAAAATGCAGTCAAGTGCCTTATAAGTAAATAAATCAAAAGTTCAAAACTATTCAAAAGTTATGCAGTAGAAATTCCTTGCATATGAATAACATATAGACAGTATTCCATATGAATGCATACATGGTTGGAACATACGGGGTTCTTTTAAATTACTTTTACTGCGTCACTAGATTTTGATTTAATTCAGATTTAATTTGCATTTGAAACTAGATTGTCGTAATACTCGTCTTTTTCCTCATCTTGGACAGAGATCATTGGTCAAGGTAAGATTGTGAATATTCTTTGTGCATTGAATTTTGACAAAAGTGACCTTCTTTCAAATGTTTTAATAGAACATTTCATGTAATTTTTTATTTTGTGTAGTTGAACCCCTGGATCATCATGAATTAAAGATAGTTTGACAATTAAAAAATAATCGCAGGTGTCAATTCATCTCAACGTTCAGATTGTGGGAAGAAAAAAAAATAGTAGACAAAATGACGACTCACAAAATTTTTGGATTGATCGTGCTATTAGCCGTATCATCGAAATGTTTCGACATGGGTAGAAATGATATTTCATCTGATCAAAGTGGAGGAAGAGGGGGGTCACCAGACTATGACCCTTCGTTTTTGGATGAAATTTTGGGTCCAGATTACTTTGAAGACATGGATTCAGTCAAGAAAATTAGTGCTCCAGCAAGTCAGTCCTTAAATTCTAAAAGTGTTGAGTCTGAAATTGTGGCTTCGAACGCTCCTTGCCTTGGCTGTCCATCTGAAGTTGATATAGAAGATCCCAAAATTAAAGAAATGGCAAATTATGCATTTACTACTTATTTAAGTAAACTTTCTGGTGCATCAGGAGAAGATGTAGCACAATTTTTTGTTAGAATCATCAAGGCCTCAACTCAAGTCGTAGCTGGTTTTAAATATATTATGCAAGTGGAAATTGGCCAGTTAAATTGTACCCAATCCAAGTATAAAGTCAACCCAGAAGAATGTACAGTAGATGAATCAGCAGACAATATGATCTGTGACTTTGAAGGTATCGTATAATTTGAATCAATGACATTGAGTCTTTATATAGTTCAGTATTACAAATGTCAACTATCCTTTTAAAACTAGAACTTTATTTTAATTTCTGTATTTTTTTGTAGTTTTGGAACAACACTGGGCTAAAACAAAGGAAGTCTTGTTGTCACAATGTAAAAGTGCAAATATGATTGAAGAGACGACAACACAAAGTTATGATGACTTTTCGGATGTTGAAACTGGGACAACACAGGAAGACCTTGTCTTATCACAGCAGGACAGTGACGATAGTAGTCAAAGAAGAAAAAAGCGAGACACACAAACTGGAAAGTATGGGGGAATTCGGGATGCCGAAGACAATAAAACAATTATTGACAATATGGCTAAATTTTCTGTGGAACAACTTGATGTGATTGATGATGATGATGAGGTAAGTATAATTTCCAGAATTTACATCATTTAGTGAAACCATTAAATGCTAATAAAAGAATGTTTTTCTAGGCCAGAATGGTGATAGAAGTTTTGAATGTTAAAAAGCAAACCGTGTCAGGATGGTTGTATCATTTGAAGTTAAGAGTGGCTCAAACTTCTTGCAAGGAAGGCTCAGAGGTCACAATGGAGAGATGCAAGGATAAAATTGTTCTTCCTTTTACGATTTGTAATGTAAAAATCTTATTTCAACCTTGGCAAACTCAGAAAAAAAAGATGACCGAAAGCATGGTATATAAATTAATACACATTGTATAAAAGAATATAAAACTTTTGTTCAAACTAATTTGGGGCTTTGAGATGGCATAAATAATAATAATTTTTTGTGATTTTTTTACGAAGTGTTTCCCTGAAAAAATGAAGAAGAGTAAGAAATTAGCTCGTAAGCTCTTCCCCGATAGCAACTTGGAATATGCTAAGAAGAACCAAATTAAAAAAAAGTCAAAGGTCAGTGACAATCCTACACCTTTAATCGGTGGGCCAATTGTCATTCAACCGGACTCGGAAGAATTACAAACTTTAGTGCATTGGGCTGTGTAAGACTACTCCTTTTGATTTTGTATTTTTAATGTAATATTCATGACATGACATGTTATATACGTTATTGGTTCTTTAATATTGTCTTTTTTACAATTTGTAGAGATTCTGTTGATGCGGAATCCAATGCTTTGCATGCTCAAAAATTGGTCAAAATTATCAGCGCTGAAAAACAAGTACGTAGAAATTATATTTTTTTGATAACCTTTTTGAGACTTACTGTGGATTTATGTGTTAATTTGTGATTATTTTAATTAGCTCGTCAGTGGGATATTGACCAAAATGATTATTGAAACTGGGTATACGGAATGCCGGAAGCAACCTGGTCTAGATAAATCTAAATGTTCCATTAACGAGGCTAGAGTATGTCTACAATAATATTTATTCCTTGTACTTTATTTTTCACACGAGTCTAAAAAATAACTTATGTACATATTTTTTTACACCAATTCAGGAACATCAATTCTGCAAGATAACAGTTTGGGAAAAACCATGGTTAAATGAAAAGAAAATGACCGAATCAAAATGTGGCAAGTCTGAAGAAATTATGAAACGTAAAAAAAGAGTAAGAGACTGTATTTTTTTTGATATTTACTATATAAAAATGTGGTATTTAAATATTGATTATGAAACTGAATTATCTGTTATAGGAAACAAGTACTGAAAGTATTCTGTCCGTCTCTGCTCTGGAAACTCACGGCAACTTAGAACAACAGTTCGGGGAATATGTTCTAAAGTACAGTAAACAATATGCCACTCCAGAGGAATATCAGTACCGTTTGGGCATTTTTCATGAAAACACCAAGAAAATTAAACTCTTGCAAGAAAATGAGCAAGGCACTGCTACGTATGGAGCTACCGTGTTTGCAGATCTTACAGGTGGGCTAACTTAGCGAGATTTACTGCATAATGTGCTCTATGAATTAAGATTTCTGATTTATACATTAAGTACTTTCATTAATTTTTGTGTACATTTTTTTCTGTCACATGAAAAATGTAGATGAGGAATTTTCTCAGCGTCATTTAGGTACGTCTATTGTACATTGCTTAAATTTAAATAAATACATGACAATAAATTGATATAATTTTAATTCTACAAAATTAAAAAATTATGGTCATTATGTTTAGGTCTCCGGCCAGATTTAAGACAAAAAATTCGTGGTAAAAAAGCTAAAATCCCGGTAGTTCCAAAGTTGCCAGGTACAGTTTGAAGCTAATCTATTTAGTATTTCTAATTAAAGGTCAACATCTCTAAAAAGTATTATAATCTATCCTTTGAAAATTTTTTGTATCGTCACCAGATGACTTTGATTGGAGGCAATACAATGTGGTCACATCAGTTAAAAATCAGGGCAGCTGCGGTAGTTGTTGGGTAAGTCTAAAATTATTTTTATTGTCACTTTGAAAAACTCTCCCTGTTGTAAATAAGTCGATTTAAATAATTCATATTAATTCACAATGGCAATTTTAAATTAGGCTTTCAGTGTAACTGGAAATATTGAGGGATTATATGCCAGACAACACAATAAATTGGTGTCCTTTTCTGAGCAAGGTAAGGACCGAGAACAAAGCGACTGTTGCTGAATGTTCATTATTGTAAAAATTCTTTGTTTTATTTCAGAGCTCGTTGATTGTGATACGTTGGATTCCGGCTGTGGAGGAGGCTTGCCTGAAAATGCGTACAAATCTCTTGAGGTAGGTATCCTATTAATTTGAAATATATTGCAATTATTTTACATTGTGCTTGTATGTATAATAGAAGTTTACACATTTAAAATTCAGAAGCATTTCAGAAGCATTTAATGTATGTATTGGTCTCTCTCTTTCTTCACGTATAGAAAATTGGAGGATTAGAGACAGAGCAAGCTTATCCATATGATGGAAGAAATGAAAAATGTCATTTCAAGTCTGACCTGGCTTTAGCAAAAGTAACTGGCTTTGTCGAGCTACCCAAGGTATATCCTGTTGTTTTCAAAGGGGGATTCGAGGGGATTTGTAAACTGTTTAAAAGTCAAAAAGTTAAAAATCTAACTGTCCTTACTAATTGTGTCCTTGTTAAATGACAGAATGAAACGGAGATGGCAGCTTGGCTATTCAAAAATGGGCCAATCTCTATTGGTATAAATGCCAATGCTATGCAAGTGAGTACTATTTTTAAAGCGTTTTATTAAATAACCACAGCATGATTTAGCTTGGAAAGTCAGATAAGTTTCATATCATGAAAATAAACTAATTGACGTAACGTCTATGTTCCTAGTTCTATTTTGGTGGGGTCTCAAAGCCATGGAAATTCTTGTGTTCACCCAAGAGTCTTGACCATGGCGTCCTCATCGTAGGCTATGGTGTGCACAGTAAGTTTAACTTTTAAATGACATATAACATTAATAAAATAGTTATTGTGTGGTCTGTATATTTATATTTTATATTTTACGAAATTTATCATAGCTACAAAGTACACACACAAGACAATGCCGTATTGGTTAGTGAAAAACTCTTGGGGACCAAGTTGGGGAGTTGGGGTAAACTTTCTTTCTCATTTAATTGTACAAGTCTGTGAATGGAATTTTTAATTTATGTTTTTAAAATTTCACAGGGATATTATCTCGTGTATAGAGGGGATGGAACTTGTGGCGTTAACCAAATGGTAATTTGGAAAAAGTGTCAATTCGTTGGCCTATTTTTCAGATGACTAGAGGGAAATAATAAGTTTTATCATGTGTATTTCTTTTTTTTCAGGCCACTTCAGCTGTGATCGCATAGATTATCAAAATTCTTGACCAGAATTTGACGTGTCAATTAATTCCGGAGCCCTTTAACAATAATTCTCGTTGAAATTTCATACATATGCTGATATTATTACTTACATTTATAATATATTAATAATAGTTGTAGGATGATGATAATGTATTAGTGGATGACGGGCTGTGAAATATAATTGTCATTGCATCAACGCTATATACGGACTCTCTTCTGCATCTATACGCTTTTTGAGTGATACTTAGATTAGCTTATCGTACTCAGAATTTATTTATTTGTTATTACTACTGTTATACATTTAACTTAAATTCGTAAATGGTAACGAAATTAACAAAGACAAATCTTTAACTAAAAAAACTCGACAAACTAATAAGTCTTTTATCGTCCCTTGTACGAGAGACTATTAAAATTTTAAACGTCATTTTTTTTACAAAACTTGTTCACAAATATCTCTTGGGTCATGCGAGACATGCGAGAGGAGATTAGCTTGGAAGTCTGTAACGTCAAATTGCTGATGGGCTGTGAGAAAATCAGGTGTGTTTTTATGTTCTTTATGCCATCGCCTTATTTTGGCAGAATTACATGTGGTTCTGACATTTAATCCAGAAAAGCCTTCAGTTCGGTCAACAATGAGGTCAATGAGGTCATCGTCCAAGTCTTCAAAGGGATGCATAAATTTAAGAATCATTTCTCTCCTCTCCTCTGGGGTGGGTAGATCAAATTTTAATTCTTCAAAATTTCCAAAGAAATCTACAAAACTGTCACTCCGGTATTCTCTCCTTGCCCTGTTAGCCTAGAATACCGTAAAGTTTAGCTATTTGTCTTGATATTTTTTTTTATTATTAAAATGAAATGAATGCTCACCGAATTTTCATTACTATAGTCTCGATTACGTGCAGCAGCAATCACAATAATTTCACCTGGAACAATTGAATCAATTAGGCCCTTCAAAGTCCACGCAGCAGTCCATTCACTCCCTGACCTCGGATGAAGAATCATGTCAACATTGTCCAAGAAAATGATGGATGGTTGTGTCTCTTTCGCCTTGCCAAATAAAATACGAAGACTTGACTCGGTGACCTCAACCCATGGAGATACAATGTTTGGACTATTTTGGTAGTAGAAAGCAAACTGTTTTCCGGCGACAATACCCAATTCAATGGCCACTGTTTTTGCAAATAAGGTTTTTCCAGTACCAGGGGGGCCATGGAGAAAGATTCCTCTCGGGAATTCACTTTGCTTAGATGGTCCGCCTCCGAGACCAGGGAACATGTAATGAATTTCTAGATTATTATGAATTTTTTGTACTTGTTTTTCAACTCCAATCATTTGATCAAAACGAAGTGATGGATCCAATTCAATTAAACTCTCTTCAATTTTTATTTCTTTCAATCTTCTTCTGGACTTTTTTTTGTCCTCCATGTCAATGACATTCTCATCATTGTCATTTGGTAGTAGTAGTCCTGGGTCAACCTCTGCCATTTTTGTTTCCCCCTCTGTTGTAACAAAAATAATAACATGTTTATGACATTGTTGTCTGTAGTTTATGATATAATGGCACATGTACGTAAAATACAAATATAAAGCCAGAAAAATAATAATGTTGTTATAATATTATTACATGGTGAAAAAAACAAGTTTGAAAATACCTTCCAATTTACGACTCCTTGATCCAGAAAAGTACAAAGAAAATTGTGAAAATTGACTCAAGATGAGAAAACAAGTCCAGACTCGGGTCAAATAATGACTGACCATTTTGCAATGGTTATACTATTCTGTGGATTCGTTGACCAATGATTTTATAGAATTCGAAGAAAATTAATGCATAATGTTGAGTTGTTTGCATACTGTTACTGTGGAAACTGATGAGTTTCACTGAAAAATGACCCGACCCGCGTCTAGTCTCTATTTCGAATTTCAGTCTTGATATACTTTGTGCATAGGTTTACATTAACATTAGTTTGAGTTGACATTCTCATTGGAAAAATCATTTGACTACCTTTGAATCACCTTCAAAATTATACAATCTTAGAATTAATAATCTACGCACAATATATGTGTCATTGTGATATGGCGTATGTACAAGTAAAAATAATGCGTACAAAAATTCTAATCTTGTTCACAATAGTGATCCATTCTTTCTTTTCCTTTATTTTGAAATTTGATTAGCTCTAACATTGTTCATACAAGTACATCGTCATTGTAAGTTAAAATTTGCAGAAAAAATAATACTTATAGCATTAAATGCGCAGTAGATTTTTTTTATAATAGTTTATTTAACTACGAAATGTTTTTTGTGTACATGTATGCCTTGTTTGTCCCATATTCAGTGCCAATGCAATATTTAACATTATTTTCATTGTCAGTTAGTGTACTATACTCTAATAGTGATTACATATATGCTTAGAAAGAGGGGGAGGGGGAGAAGAATGATAAGTAACCAAGATTCAAGAACCTTTGTACATTTATTTGGCTTTTAATATAGCTTTTCATTGTACAAGTTGGCAAAAAAAAAAGAAAGACGAGGCTAAGTATATAGTATAGACAAAAATCATCATTATATATATATAAAATATAACAGTAGTAGTAGTTAGTAGTAAAGTACCTTAAATGCATGGAAAAAAATAATTTACAATATTATACTCGACTACTCCTTGTGTTTAAAAAAAAGTTTTTGGGAAGATTCAGGTTGAAGACAATTACACAGTTAGTGTAAAAGTAATTGACAGACTATTCAGGTTGAATTGTTAATTATTGAAAAGATTTACTGGAAAAAGTTACAAAGAGGATGTGAATTTTTCTAAGTTTTGATTTGAGCACGTGACACTTATGTTGAGTTCAAATTGTGAGAGTGAGAGTTTCACAGTGAGAGAGGACCCCATTGAGATGGCTGCTGACAAAGAAAAAACATGTAAGAAATAATACTTTTTTCATTGACAATTAACTCGTACATTTTTAATTCTTGTCCTATTGACATTGTTGACTATTGTAGTATAATTTTAAAAATATAATTTGAAAGTTTTGATGATGGGTCTCTGTTTTTTTTAATTTTGAAAAACAAGGTTTCATTCAGTTCAATCAAGATTTTTCTTCCATTGGAGTTGGCACATGTAATGGATGGTCCCTTGTAGCCCTTAGCAATGATGATAAGTTAGAGAGGATCCATGAGGCTGTGGCCCCTGATGGGGTCCGAATTGTTGAAAGATTATTTTCATCCTCCCTCGTCGCAATTGTGTCCTCACAAAGTCCCCGTAAACTCCGAGTTTGTCATTTCAAGAAGGGCAATGAAATTTGTAATTATTCCTACGCTAATACCATACTGGCAGTTCGACTTAATAGAGCTGTAAGTTAAAAAACATTTTTTTCTCTTTTTTTAAAGTCTTCATTGAGACTTACAAGGGTTGGAAAAAAAGTTAAATCATCGTTAAATAAAGTATTACTTCATCAGAAGAATTATTGTTCTTTTGTCTAAAATAGGCAGGATTTAGTCTTTGGTGGTCAAAAAAAGTTTATGTTTATTTACGATTGTGATGATTTTTGAGGTCAAATCACTAATTTCAACACTTTTTCGTGTTTGAACATTTCCTATAATACTCATTCCATTATGTATCTCTCTTCATTGTGAATGCCATTTTGTACTCTTACGATGAGACTGAGCTAGAAATTCATAGTCTTATGTACATGTGTTTTTTAAATGTGAGGATTTTATTGAGTCATTATGTTTGTTCATTTTTAATATAATAATTTTTTTTAAACGTATTTTTTTTGATGATGCAATTTTCTTTCATTTCTTTGTCTTTATTTTTGGTGTTTGATAAATTAGTATTATTTTTATTGTTCATCACGTCAGAGTACTGTGTACAATTTTTACTGATACTCTCAACGTCAGCACATTATCTGCTGATTATGGTTTCACAGTTACAACATTGTTATTACTTGTAATGATTGGCATTTTGAGGTCTATGCCCGTTGTTTTAAAAGTCTGATGATTCAATTCTTTCTTTTCCATCTTTTTTTTATTTAGTAAATAAAGGACATTTCAAATGAGGAAATTTTATGGGGATAATATGTTAATCATTAATCATATCCGAGTTGATAAAAAAAATAACGTGGTTCTACAAGAGCAAGAAGTCAATTAAAGATAGCAACTAAATAATGGAGCACTATGAATTATGATTGTAGGCAAAGGAAAAAAGTCGTTTTATATTATTATTCTCACTTGGATACTTTGGTACGGAATGTCATTGAACGTTTATATGAGGACTGACAACGACAAAACAAAAAGTACAACGTAGTTTTGACACGAATATGAATCATGTCATCATTGATGACTAAATACGACGTATACAAGTATTTATTTTTATATCATTTCATTGAATTTAATAATATAATAAAATACGAAGGATTCTGTGTACACCAAGTCAAATAGCATTTCAAGATTTTAATGTTATTTAAGAAAATTCAGTCATGTAGACAAAATTGTCAGTGTACAAGGTCATGAGGGGACAAAATTATGAATGGAAATGTAACAAAAATTATATTTTGTCTTTTTACAGAGATTAGTGGTATGTCTCGAAGAAATGTTATACATACATAACATTCGGGATATGAAGATTTTACATACGATTCGGGACAGTGAGTATATTTAATTTTTAATAAATTAAGGGAATAAAATTTATATCAGTTGGGCTCGACAAGGAAAAAGATGTATTTAAATCGAGCCTTGTAGATTAATAAGTCAGGATGACTAATGACTATAATTGAATGTTTGACTTATTTTAGCTCCTCCAAATCCTCATGGAATTTTAGGACTTTCAGTGAATGCGGACAACTCATTCCTAGCATATCCAGGTTCCGCATCCACAGGTCAAGTTCAAGTATTCGATGCATTTAACTTGCAGGCGAAAATTGTCATACATGCACATGCCTCCCCTTTGGCATCTCTTGCTTTCAACATGCAGGGTACATTGTTGGCCACAGGTAAAAATATTTTTCCTTCATTTTAATTTACTCTTAACGTCATTTCGTAATTTCGAAAATTTCAACGTTTATTTAATTTAAATTTTAAAATGCATTTATTTTTTTCCACAGCCTCTGAAAAGGGCACAGTTATCCGCATATTTAGTACAAGTGATGGGTCACGTCTCTTTGAGTTTCGTAAGTACTTTTTTGTTGGTACATCGTTATAGTTAATAGCTGCTTTTGAAATCATCTTTATCCTTATGCAGACTGTCGATGAGACATGAATTTCCCTTTTTTGAAATGTTTTACAGGTAGAGGAATGAGACGCTGTGCATCAATCTACTCAATTGCTTTCTCTCAGGTAAGTTAAAAAATAATGGATATTTCATTTCATTTCGGTGACAGAGAGAAGATAACTGTCAAATGCTATTGATCAGCGTGTATCCAACTAGCTAATTATTTAAAATGGTCTTTCATAATCTTTCTCACAGGATAGCGCCTTCCTAGCTGTCTCTTCCAATACGGAAACAGTGCATGTCTTTCTCCTTCAACAACAGCCCCAGTAATTATAGAATATATGTTCAGAAGTTAATTAAATTACTTATGATGCGAAGAATCTTTTGCATATCACCAGCACATTTTCTTACCTTATTTTTATTGAATTTTAAAGAGATGTCAAAGAAGAAACTACCGCAAACTCATGGATGGAATGGATGAAGCAATCCTTACCTTCCCAAGTGACCGAAGGTATGCATATTTCAAAGTTCTTTATATATAATATGCTTTTTCAATCGTACTAACGACATTAGTAGTACCTTATATTAAAGTGTACTTTTAAAATTATTTTTTAAAAAGCATATTTTAATCTACTGTCAATTCAATTATCTTTGTTTACATTTCAGTCTGGGCTCAAGGGAGGGCTTTTGCAACGATCACTACCCCTTTTCAAGGAACTCAGAGTGTAGTGGCTGGTAAGTCTACAAATTTTAATTTGTTCTCAATGTGACTAACTTGAAAAATACGATACCCGATATCATTGAACAATTCAAATATATAAAACAACTCATTTGATCATTAAACAATATATTTTCTTTTCCATGAAATTGTAGTAACTGGAGCTAATCGTACGGATGGGCCCAACAAAGTCCGAGTTCTCGTTGCCTCCTATGATGGGGTCCTCTACATTTATGGACTCAACACTCAAGAAGGAGGCGAGTGCCCCCTCCTTAAACAACACAGGTAATACCACATTGTGGTTTTTTTGTGTATTGTTTATTTTTGTTTTTTTAAATACAATTATGGGTTTTATGCATTTCCTTTAAATTATTCAACGATGCCTGCACGATATTTTACACTTTTTCCTCTTTCTATATATATAAAATGTTATACCAATGTAGTCTGTAGGTACCCCACATGTTCACATAGGTATACAAGGAAAAAACACGATGATGTCACACACAAGTCCTTTTCTTTTTCGTGATTCTGACGAAATCTGTTTGCATCTGGTCTATAAATTTTAACAATTTTTCAGACATTCTTCAACTTTAATAATTTCTTTTTACTCTCCTTCGGTCTGTTTTAAAGTCCCGTATGTGAATTTAACAGTCAATGAGAGGAAATTTTAGTTAACAAATCTTCTTGACATAGTTTCATTGTATTTAACAATTTCATTTTAAAGACTAACAAACCTAATAATTTCTCTACACTCCCGTTTTGTGTTTATAAGTATAAATTATTTTTTATTATAACAAACTACACATAACTCAGTTTAAAATGCCTGTACTACCAGATTACCTGCATGTAGTTCCACATACATGTATAACATTATATGAAAATGGCACATGTTGGATTTTAAATGTTTTAATTTTACATTATGAAGCTTTTTTATGATACTGAAGGAGGAGGGCTTGTAAAGGGAAAGTATTTTTTAAAGAATTTTAATGATGTAGTGTAGTACATATTATGTATGTACCTAGTATCTATAGTCTATATTTTTGTGTATCTGCTTTGGGTTGCTAAATACATTTATTTATGTAAATACACATTTGTTGCATTGTTGTACATTCTCTTGAAATTCGTAGTGTACAAAGTATATATTTCTAACATACACCTGATGCTAAATATAATGAAAGACTTAATGTATTTGTATTTTTGACAATTAAATAGGCTGGTAGGAGAAGGAGATTCATCGAATAAGTCACCAAGCAACGTGGGATCAGCAAGCTCGTATGCAGGAGTCGTGAAAGGTCGTACCACTAGCATGTCAGGTGTCCAAAGTGTCCCCCCGAATGAATAACAAAATGCCCCGTTTATATTTGATTTGCTAATTCGTGAGACCAATTAAATTCTGCAACATGTCTTTCTTTTGTTTTTATTTAGATTCGGACAAAATGGCAGAGATGAGGAATGCTGTTAATCAACCTGCGGCTGCTGCAAATGAGAATGACTACCCAACCCTCCAGTAATAAGAAGAATGTGTGCTGCAAATGTATGAAGATGCTCTATTTTCAAAATGTGCAGAGTGCCATGGTGGAAAGAGGCGAATAATAATAATGGACACCCTCCTTATGAGCATAGAAGAAAGAAAAAAAAATTAAAATTAAATAAAAACAAATGGATCAACGATCACGACCAACCTAATCGATGCTAATAATAATAATGAAAAAAAAACACAAAGCAAGAGAGCTGATTTTTTTTTGCCCGTGAACTTTTATACTGTTGCAACTTGCAGGGGGGTAGAGTATCACAAAGGCATATTAAGTAAGTAATATTATACTACTAATATATACTACTACTTGGACTTGAGAGAAGAGAAAAAAAATTCAACCTGGAGACATCCCAAATTAAGTAATTAATAATAGGGTCTACATCCATAATATATTTAAGAATAAGAATATGATATATATATTATATACTGTACTATGTATAGTTCGCATTGTAAAGTAAATTGTACACAAAAAATTTTATTGTAGAAGGCCAAGAGCAGTACACACTACAATTATGTATTACTATTTAACTACTAACACCACAATATTTTATGTGTAAATTCTTAATACAAAAAAACGACAAAACTGTACTATCATACAAATAACATGTACATGGATAGGGGAAGAAAAAAAACAAAACAAGAAGTATATATTATGCAATACACAAAATATTATAATATGATAGGCAATAGGTATACATTATATTCATCATAAACTACCCCTACATAAAGTCTCTCTGTAGGCGAAAATTGATTTTATGATACTATTTTACAATATATATACCTTGTACGCTTAAAATATCCTTTTCCCCGAAATCGTGTAGCACAGAGAGAGAGATGAATATTATGATTTGCGTTTATATATGGTAAGTTTATATATATAAAAAATACTGAAAATAGGATATTTAAATATATAGACAGTATTAACTCCAATGGAACCCGGATATCTGAACCTCAGGACCCTACTAGAACCACTGGGGTTCTGGGTCAATTTTATTCTAGTACAGTGCTTGAATGTTTAGTTTATAATATAGGAGGAATTCTGTTGGAGTTAGTACTGGTAGGACTCTTCTGGAATATTTTGTGTCATTAGCCCAAAAAGAATAAAGTTGTTATGATTGTACATGATGATAACATGCATGGAAATTCATGCATGTATGGACACATAAGGTAATTCGCTTTTACCATTTGATTTTTATACTGATATTTGAGTTTCTTTTAGCTAATCTTATTGTCAACAATTATATACATAAGGATATTTACTATTTACACATTATATTTACTATACGGCAACTGAAATGTACAATGATATTCTTAGCGATCATGATGTGAGAGTAAAAAAGAAGAAGCGAAAATAATAATTTTACGAAGAAATGAAAAATATAATATATAAGAAAAAATGAATTACGTCAATTTAATAATTATTACAAAAAAATGATGATTGTGCACATTAAATGAGATGAGTGTGATGTTTGCGGGTGATTGAGTGATACATTAAAAGCGAAAGAGAGAGAAAAAAATGAAGAGTTTAAAAAAATAAACTCCAAAAATCAAAAAATGAATAAAACGGAGAAATGAAAAAATACGAAATGATTCAAGTGATGTGTGTTACAATTATTTCGCATCATGATTAGTAATTCGACAAACATTAATTAATTATATTCTGCGTCTATTGCCGTCTATAGCATCCTCCCGCCTCCATGTCAAAAGTTTAAATTTTTTAAAAATTGAGTTTTTAAAATTCTTCATTTATTTACTCATCTTGTCAAGAGTGTAGTGGAGATAATATTCGTCGTCATCTCATTGTCAAATGCACATGGAACAAAAGTGGACAATTTCAAAGTTGTTGATTCATTTATTATTGTCACAAGACTATTTGTTTGAACAACACTTAAAGTATCAAATTGTAATTTTTTGTAGACTCAGTGAACTGTCAATGACAGTCTGAATCATCATTTTTTTGGATAGTATATTCCATCATGGAATGTCACAACAAAATTGGGGGTCTCCTTTTTGTAAATTTTAATCAGGACAAGGGTTAGAAATTATCAACTTACAATAATTAACAATTTAAATCCAATTCGTGTTGTTATATAACTTATATACTTAAGCATTATTACTAAAATTATGTATTGGCTTTGGTCAAGGTCACAGTAATTGATGTAATATGTTATTATTTTTATTTTCTCCCGATTAGGTTGCTTCGCATGTGGTAAGTGACAAATATTATTTTAAATAATTATTTTTGTACAAATGGTATTGGAATTCTCAAGACTGGAATACATTAGACATATAATAGACTGTACAAAAAAACAATTTATTCATAATGCGACTAATATAAAATGTTTTTTACATGTGTTTCTTCAACGTGACTCTCAAAAATCTGATGCGGATTAAACTATTATAGGTACCGAAAGGTGAGAAATTGAGCTATTGCTTACAAAGTTTGTCCTAAACAAAATATTTGCTCATCATGAAAGACAAGAAAAAATATATGTAACTCTTAATTGTTGTCATTTGCAGTGGATTTCGTGTATTTAACTGTGACCCCTTGAAGGAAAAAGAGCGTCATGATTTTAACGACGAAGGATTGGGGATTGTTGAAATGCTATTTCGTTGGTATGTATAATAATGTTTTCATGTTTCAGTCACGAATTTCGTGCTTGTGCCTGTTTTGCACTTTATGTCATCAGTTTTCTCATCATACTAATTAAAGTTTACAGCAATAATCTGACTTCTGTATTCCTTACCTTACATTATATTTATAATTTATATTACATATTTATTTCGTTCGTTCGTAGTAATTATTTAGCGTTGGTGGGAGGTGGAAAAAGGCCCAAATATTCACCAAACAAAGGTTAATGACTTTAGAAATATCTTTTTGGAGTCCCTATAACTTATACAGATTTTTAAAGGATAATATTTTTATTTGTATACATAGTAATGATCTGGGATGACCTAAAGAAAAGAGAGGTTATAGACTTGGAGTTTTCATCAGAAGTCCGCTCAGTTAAATTGCGTAAGAATTAATGAAAAAATTTCTTACGTCAATATAAATAGCAGTTCATAAATATGATTATGTCTTCTTTTTATCTTAAAAGGTCGAGACCGAATTGTGATTGCGCTGGATAATTTAATAAAAGTATTCACATTCACACAAACGCCACAACAATTACATGTTTTTGAGACTTGTGCCAATCCCAAAGGTATACATTGAATAATTGATAATTGATGTAAATAATTGATTTAAATTATTAATTTTTCTAATTAATAAATTGTAACTTTAAAAAACTGAATTTCAGGCTTAAGCGTTCTGTGTCCGTCATCTACTAATAGTCTTCTTGCATTCCCTGGCCAGAGTTTGGGGCACGTCGATATTGTGGATCTTGGGAATACAGGTAAACTTTTATATATTTTTCACAGATATTTTTTGTCTGTATATTTTGATGTGTATAATTATATTTTTCAATGTTTGTGATAATTATTTCAACTTACAGAAAAGGGGACTACTACAATCGCAGCTCACGAGACATCTCTCTCTTGCATCTCAATGAACCTCCAAGGCACACTTCTTGCTACAGGTAATAAACATTGAAAAATATTTCAACTCTACAAAGTTAAATGAAGGGACTGACACACGTGCTAATGGATACGCTTGATACATGATATTTTATTTCAAAATTTTTTATAGCCTCCGAAAAGGGAACCCTAATTCGAATTTTTGAGACGTTTAACGGCACAATGGTCAATGAATTAAGAAGAGGGTCTCATGCTGCTCTCATATACTGTATCAACTTTAATCATGATTCGTCTCTCCTGTGCGTTTCTTCAGGTAGAGTATTTAATTGAAACAATTAAAGATTCAACTTTAAAATTTTTCGCTACCTACAATATACAAGGAGAATTTATTTTGTAGTTCACAAGATAATTCGTTTATTCTTTCTGAACAGATCACGGGACCATTCATATCTTTGCCGTCAACGACCACAAGAAGAATCGATCATCATCGTAAGTTTTTTTTCGAAAAATTAATTATAAACTATTTTGATTTGTAATTAATGGGGAAATTAATTTATTATAGGCTAGCCTCTGCTTCATTCCTCCCAAAGTATGTTCGTTTTTTGTATTTACAATTAATTTGTAACTCCCACTTTTAAAATTTAAAATGACAAATGAATGATAAATAAATATAATGTATGCACTTTAGGTACTTTAGTTCCAAATGGAGCTTTACAAAGTTTCAAGGTAATTTTTAACCATTTGGAGACTACTTGTATGAAATTTCCAATAGTTTATTAGTATTAGATAATAATATGAATAAATTTAATTTCTAGTCACTGGTAATGCCCCTTGTCTTTGTGCCTTTGGCAATTCTGATCCCAATTCTGTCATTGGTGAGTTGAATCTTTAGTACACACTCATTGAATTATATTTGAAGATGTAATTTAAACAAAAAAAAACTTTTATTGTTTATAGTTGTTTGCGGGGATGGCAGTTATCACAAGTAAATAAAAAATATGGTCTAAAAAAGAAAATAATTTTTTTGACTGGCTTATTTTAAAAAATTAATCTCATTTATTTCATTTACACAGGTTCGCATTCAATCCTCAAGGAGCCTGTACAAGGGAAGTGTATTCCAACTTTTTGGAAATTGGTCAGTCAAGTGTCACCAAGGACTGAAGAACAACATGAGAGACTCTTAACCAAACACAATCAAATATATTTAATTTTATATATTTATTATTATTGAAGGGATGATATTTACTTACTCAACTCTCCGTCTTGTTTGTCTGGACTATTTCACGATGATTGCAAAATTTAAATTATGTCTTATTATTAGGCTAGTACATTATGGACTTTCAAAGTAACAGTAATAGGATAAAGTGAGAACTCAAACATTTACTTATTTTGTTATGATCTGTATGAAAGCAATGTTACTTTTAAAGAATACTTTTTGTTGAACACGCATCAATAAGGGAATTAGCATTCTACAGAAATTTTTTTCTCGCTTTGTCAATATTCGATTTATTTTTTACTCTAAAAGTGAAAAATATAATAGTATACAATAATATTGTATTATTCATAGTCATGCGGAATACCTACTACTATATTTATACACTATGTTAAGTACTACAAAAATATTGTAATTTTTTTTGCAACAGTGATGAGTACCATGAGGTTTGGTACACTAATAATAGAGTACAAGTTGTCGTCGTCAGTGTATGTGAGTGTATATGTAGATATATATATATATTATGGACGTGTATTTATAAAATCATTTTTACCTACCAACTACCTTTAATTGTTTCTTTTAATTATTTTTCATCATCTTCGAATTCTTCGATTTGTCCATCTTCATATACGGCAGATTTTGCAGCATCCATACATTCTTGACGCTCTAAAAAAAAGGAGGGACTGACACTTTCATATTTTTCGTAATTTTTTCCTTCACGATTTTTTTTTCTAGAAAGTCTTTCTTGCCTTCTGTTTTTTGCACAATCAACATTTTTTGTGATTGTGTCATCATTTTAGTCGTTAGTTCATTAAAATGTCTTCCAGTGACAAAACTTTGAGTGACACGGATCTGGAAATTGCAGAGATTACAGAGTCCGCGGCGTCCATGAATGTAAGTTAGAGTTAAATATTTGTGGTTGAATTTTAATTGCACAATGTTCAAGTATAATTACATGATCTTTTCCCTTTTTATAGTTTAATGATCGAGGATTGCCACAGTGTGTAAATGAACCTATTGTCAGGATTAATCGTGGACGTGGACGAGGTCAATGGTCAGCAAAAATACGTGAAAGGGAACAACAAGAGCAGTCTTTGGGGAATGGATGTTCCAGTCATAATGTTAACACTAACAGTCATAATGTTAACACTAACAGTCATCATTCAAACAAATCATCCGACCAGCCATATTATGCACAGCAGATTCCAAGAAATCGTTATAGTCAATTTGAAGATGATCTTCAAAAGAATGACATATCAACAACAACAAGACAAGAAAATGACACAAATGGTCATCCCCAGCAAATAAGACGATCCAGAGAATTTCACGAGAAAAATAATACTTATCAAGATGATGAGGAAAGGAATCACACTCAAGAGACCAAAGAAAAAGAAGTCTATGTTCCAGATAAGTTAAACGGGGATGCTCTCTTTGAAGACCGGAAAAGTAAACCCTATCGAACTGGACTGAATTTTGATGCCTATGAAAATATTCCATGTGAGGTGAGTAGAGAGACAGAAGTTGTGCAGTTTATCAATGCCTCTCAACAATTATACACAAACTGGTTCTTATTTTTATGTAGGTTACAGGGGATCGTGCAAGAAGATTCAATATACAAAGTTTTGAAGATTTGGGATTAAAGTCAGAAATTTTGAAAAATATCAAAAAAATGGGGTATGTAAAACCTACTCCAATTCAAAAATATGGTACACCTCATTTAATGCAGAAAATAGACATTATGGCATGTGCTCAAACTGGTTCTGGTAAAACGGTAAGCTTTAATTTTTTACAAACATAATTAGCTATACATTTAGAGATTCGACAACAAGTAGTGAAGTAAGTAAATTGTCTCTGACAACTCTGAAACATTAATAATATGCTTTGTTTTATAGGCAGGATTTTTATTACCTATAATAAATGCTTTGTTGGATGATGATGACCTAAGAACACAACAATCAAGAGGAAGAACTCCGGCCTTTCCTCTCTGTCTTATTTTAACCCCAACGAGAGAACTGTGCAGTCAAATCTATACAGAAGCAAACATGTATGCGAATGATACTTGTATTATCAATTGTTGTGTTTATGGTGGAGTTGCACTCTTTCATCAGAGACAATCACTGAGGGTAAATACACAAAGAATAAAAAAACACCATTGTTTTGTTGTACTAGTATGGAACAAATTTTAATGAATAATTTAATTGACATTTTTGTATATATGTAGCATGGCTGCCACATGTTAATAGCAACGCCGGGACGTCTAATTCAATTTATGGAAGAAAATTGTATTAGCCTAGAAAAATTAAAATATTTTGTTTTGGATGAAGCTGATCGTATGCTCGACATGGGATTTATGGCTGAAGTTAGAAAAATTGTTAAACAGTTACCACCCAAGGTAAGTATTATTTATTATGCAAAATAATTCAAGTACAAACTCTACATATTTCATAGGAACAACGAATATCTGCAATGTTCAGTGCCACTTTCCCAAGAGCTATTCAAAATGCAGCATCCGAATACTTACAACAATATGTCTTTGTGACAATTGGCACAGTGGGAGGTGCTTGCTACGATATTCAACAAATTATTTGTAGGGTTGAAAGAGCAGACAAGAGGAGAAAATTGAGAGAAATCTTTCAAGATGTGTCGACAAAGGACAAGGTGCTTATATTTTGTGGAAAAAAACAATCTTGTGATTTCCTGGCAGCTCATCTAGCCACCTCACAAATTTCCTCAACATCCATTCACGGAGATCGTCTTCAAAGTCAACGTGAATTAGCTTTGAAAGAATTTACAGAAGGTACCAGACAAGTTTTGGTGGCGACGTCTGTCGCTTCTCGTGGTTTGGGTTAGTGACATAAAAATCTATTTTAAAATTTTTTTACTTCATCCTTTACGTTGATATAATATACATAACTTTCCTTGTCTTGTTTTTTTTTTGAAATACAGATATTCCCAAAGTTGCTGTTGTAATTAACTATGATTTACCTGATAATATTGAAGAGTACGTACATCGGATTGGAAGGTTAAACTAAAATTCTTGCACAATTGTTAATGTGATCATACTGAATTGATTAATTAATTAAGACAAGTGACTAATGTGACTTGAATTCATTTCCCAAAAAAATAGAACCGGACGGGTAGGACACGTTGGGAAAGCAATTAGTTTTTACGATACTTCGTCTGATGCTGCCCTTGCCTCGCCACTAATTAGAATTCTTCGTAACGCAAACCAAGAAGTGCCCGACTGGTTACTTAAACACAGTGAGCCTGATGAAAATCGTTTTGGTAATGATAGAAGATTTGGTGCTACGGATTATCGCATGAAAAAAGGGGTATATGATTAATACTTACAGAATGTCTTCATTTTATTGTGTACCACGTCATCATGATTAGCGTTTTTTATAAAAATAATTATTTATTTTTGTTATAGAGCTTTACTGGATTCAAGAGTGTGCCTGATGCTATCGAAGTGGATGATGATGATTGGGGGCAATAAAAAAAAATTATTTTTCACCAAATGTGTAGAAAATATTATACCAGACTCTGATAAGATTGCATTTTGAATTTTACTATTTTTTGACAAATTAGCTTTGTGTATAGAATCCAACTAATGTATTATGAAATTTTCAAAAAATATTTTTGTTGTTCTTATTTATAGAATCTCTTCAGTGACTTTAAAATTTGTAAATTTTCATATATTTTATGTACATATTTGTATGTACAATATAGTACTCATGCAATTAAATGCTGCTGAAAAATATAAGAGGTTTTGACGCATTTTTTACGATTAGTACATTTATGATTTAAATTATGTTATTAGTTGTGTCTTCTTTTCACGCTAAACAATTGTATGATTGATGACAATAAATCCGCTAAATTTTCTTTGTAAATCATTGTATACATTTAAATATCACCTATAAATACTGAATCATAACTAAATCATAATTACCAGAATACAGCCAGTAACTACCAAGTCTGCAACAAAAGAGTTCTCAAGTGTCTCAACTATCCGTGTTTTGGTAGTAAATATACAAATAAAGTAGCAATAATCACACTATTTTGAGAACAATAAAAGTTAATCACAAGTCATAAAATGTTCCAACCAATTTACAGAAATTGAACATTAACCATTGGAGTGACTACACTACAAGTAATACTCCACTACTGGAGTGTTAATATATTCAATGTATAATAAATCTGTGGATACAACCAATAGAAGATGTGGGGATATTTTGTCACCCTTACTACAGGTATGTGTCCATCAACTAATGACGTCAGTGGTTTAATCATTCAATAACTGGCACTTACATTCCAAATGTTCCACAGTGCACTTACAAGCATCAACGACATTGCCTCATAAAAGTTGAGGAAAAATTTGAATTTTAGCCAGTTTGTGGCTCCAGCAAAACTCCCATCACAGGACTTTAGAGCACAAGGTAGTTGGAGTATGAAGTTGACTAATTTCACTCACTAATTTCATTTCAATCTCCACAGGAAATTTCACTGTGGCCGGCTGGGGGAGGGGGGGGGAGTGAGCAAGGAAGAGGATCCAAATCAAAAAGCCTCAAAAGTTCTCAAGAAAGTGGAATTAAGCACCTTTGAAGACGAGTACTGCCATAATGCCTATTTAAATGAGAGATACCCTCCAAGTTTCGTAATTTCAGAGCCTCAATTATGTGCTGGAACAATGGATGGGACTAGATCTGCTTGTTTTGGAGATTCAGGTCAAAAAATATTCTCTGATTTCATTGTTTTTATTTTGTTTTCACCCGTACCTGTCATTAGAATTAGTCTTGTATTGTGAAATAGGTGGACCATTGTATGACCTACCCGGTTCCGAGCATGTAGCCGTCGGGATTGTGTCTGATGGTGGGCGTTCAGTGGGTGGAAGTTGCCGATATGTAAATTTTCCATCCGTGTACGCAGAGGTTGCATATTACGTGGATTGGATTGAGAGGACAATTAAAGAAAATCCATAGCCAATGAGTTTTAATTTAATTTTTCACTTTAATTTTCATGTCATAAATGCCTCTTGTGGGCCCAGTCATTGTCACAAATAATAAATGCAATTCCTCAGTTTTCAGGACAAGTTCATACACGTCATGTTCAGTCTTTTTCATTAATCATTAATCGTGAATTCTTTTTTGACAAATCTATAATTATTTTACTCTTTCATTGATCTTCAATTATGATTGGTCAACGGTCTAATAAAAAGCGTGAGCAACCATATACTGAGAATTTAGTGTCAAAATTAATCAATGGAATTCATATGCTAGTTCAGCGTGTCACACACAAACAAAGGCACTTATAGATTTCCTTTCGTGTAAAGAAAATTCAAATGGAGAAAGTCGGCTGCCATCCGAAGGATGGAGACTTTAATAGAAAATTTTAAAAAAGAAAAAAAAGTTCTTTTAACTTTAGTTATCTTATTTCATTTTTTACCCAATTGTTATTGTTCTTTTGTGGAACAAAGTGTATTTTTAAAAAGGGAACATATTTCGAAGTACTATGTTTAAGTGAATTGACTGAATTGTACTACTTGTGAGTTGTAAAAAGTACTTTTTATTTCTTCTCACAATGAGAAGAATTCCTCCAATTCGATTTTTCCAGTGTTCTGGAATACAGAGCCCCAACAATTTTAACTACAACAAATTAATTTCTGTTGCAAATACATGTAAACCACTACTTATTGGACTTAATCAATGCTCTTATCTGACTCAGAATCGAAGACTAAATTTTTCCACAAAGTCCGACTCAGAGATTGTTCCAGTAACAGCAATAAAGTCCAAAGATGAACAGTCCAGCGGCGAGGACAAGTCGAGCAGTGACGAGGAAAAGTCCAGCAGTGGCGATATTTATGAAGAAGCTCATGCATTGAGAGAAGCGAGAGAAGATTATTATAGAACAAAGTATAAAATTATGCAGATGAATGAAGCAGACCTTGTAAATACTTCAGTTGCAACAAATAATAAATACAATCAATTCAAACATCCTGAGAGTAATTTTGAAAAATCATGGGAAGCTTTTGAAGATTCAATGCCAAAGTATAAAAAGTATAAAGTAACACCAGAAAAGGGGGACCCAAATGATCCAGTAGAGTTGGCCTACAATCACACCGATCAAGTGGCTTTTGTGAAGCAAGATATTGATTTAAGACCAGAGGCAATTAGCCGTTGGTGGAAAAGATGTCAAGTGGATTATGAAATTAAACAACAATTGTATGATTACACTTTATTGCTACTATTTCTTAAGTACCAATTGTAAAAATCTAGCTTGAAATATAGGTATGGCTAATAGATTTTTTATTTTCTCTGTAGATATAACAAACAACGTCATAGTATTCTTGGACATGACTTGGCTGCTGCTCATTTTTTTGTTTTTCGAAAGGGTAAAGTAAAGTTTATGGGACATCCAAATTGGGTGACTGAATACCGGACAGATGCTGAGACTGAAGAAAATGAAGAAGATCTCCCAGATATGACACTTGATGTCTGTACTTTACCAACTTCCTATGATCCTAATTACTTGGTAGAAGCCATTGATTGCTCCAATATTGTTGAATTACGATATGAAGGACTTGAAAATTTAGGTAAGTGTTTTGGAGCTTGTTTTTTTAGTTTCATATTTGTCAAAATCAATTCAGGTTATTCTAATAAATATGTGACTGAATTTTTTTTGTGACATTGACAGCAAATCTAAAGTTCTGCACATCGCTAAAATTTGAGAATTGTATCCACTTGGATGCCTGGTGTATGGATAGACTTGCTTCATATTTTGGGGATCGTTTATTGTATTTGGACATTAGTGGTTGTAAAGGAATGACGGAGGGTGCATTGTGTGCTATAGCACGTTTTAGGTAAATAATTATTTACTTTTGTATTCTCAAGGAGCAACAGGATAACCATAATATGCAAAAAATATATTTGTCCTAATATTACAGAAAGCTTCAGACTCTAGTGGTGAGAAACATTGATCACATCAGAAATAAGGATCTTGTGTGTGCTTGGTAAGTTTATTTTTTGACTGCGTTACATGTACACTAATATTTGTCTACAGACTACAACGTGTATTTTTTACTCATATTTTTAGGATTGAAGACATGAATCCCGAACTAGAAATTGTTGGCACAAACTATGAAGAGAAACTAGCAGAATTACAAAGAGAAAATGAGTTACTAGATCAGAGGGCCCGTGAATTAGAAGCTTCAACCATCACCATCGAGGAAAGCACACCCCGACAAATTGAAGGAGGTCAGAGCGAGAGTCAAAGGCAACGACAGGGAAATTCATAATTTTTATGCAAAATGGGAATAGATGTAGAAATAGGTAGACCATGTACACATTATGTATTCACAGTTTTATGCCATAATATTGGTTCTGTCATAGCTAAAAACCAATCAACCTTATTATAATTTTACAGTCAAAGCGAACGCTAAATAATAAACAATTTTTTCTCGTTTAAATTACAATTCGACTCATATACTTATACGAAAAATTTTATTCTTTACGCATCCGTAGTAGTAAACATAGCGAAAATCTTAATCGTAAGTCATTGCCGAAAATAAATGAGTAATCATAAATTTAAGCTTGCGAATTTATCCTTAAACAAAAAAAAGTTATAATCAAACTACTTAATACGCCCGTACACATTAAGCATTCCATCCACGAAAAAAGGATGTAACGGAAGTTACGAGATTACCGGCCATACTAGTTGTATTTCTTGACCCTGAAAGGAACGGGAAAAAATAGCAAAATCTTCATGAAAAATTATTATTACATGACAAAAGTCATGAAAAATTAATGCCTAATATACCATAAATACCATAAATGAATCCTATTCATGGATTTAAGTATAATTATATTGTTACTAATTATTGAAATAAAAAATACGGAATTACGGATAAAGCTATCGTTGTCCATAGCGCTCTGCATACTTTGTTGTCTTGTCATATTTTGTAACTGTGCCATCTCTTCTGTAATGGCTCCACGGTGCACCCTGTAAAAAAAATTGTACACAAATTAATTACAGACTAATGTAAACATATACAAATTTTTCCATAGTATGTAAAGTGCTTAATGAACATTTAATCAAATGAACTCACGTTTCCCAATCCGATGGAAAATTCCAGTCATTCCAATCGGTTTCTGACTCTGAATCATCCTCTTCATAGATCACTAAATCTCTCTCGATTGACTCTTCCATTGATTTTGCCAGTTCTACAGTCGAAGAATCCGAACGAGATGTAGAGCGAAGGAGGATACAAAAAAAAACATTTATGAAAAACGGAGAATTTCACAAAATCTGAGGTCGAGAGATACCTAATATTTATTATAAACGTTTTCGTTTTCCAGATTCTAAATTACAGTACTTTTTTATGAATTTTATTATATTATACAAGAGTATAATACTGTCAGACAGTAAACTGCTGCTGTATTGAGCACAGCAAACTTATAATTTGTTTAAATAACGGTTAATAATAAAATCCTTCCAAATAAACAAATTTGAGTAAATTTATAGTACAGTAATATACGTACAGAAAAAGTACAAAAAAGATTACTTACGAATTGCTACCTCGAATGGTCCCCTCCTACATTTACATTAATAAATATTACATTATCATCTAGGTATAACAGATTTATCCACTACTAGTTTATTTTATACATAAAAATAAAATATTTGGCAACTATTATTTGTTCACTATACCTTCCTAAATCACATATGGGAGCAATACTGGGGTCAAAAAGTAGAAGAAGATTTGCAATCGTCTTCCTTGGTTGAAGTAAATTTGGTGGAATTCCTAGATGGATGAAAAATAAATAAAAACCATCATTCTCCTCATTTATGTGCATTAGAGTGATCATTATTTACTATATTATATTTGAATTAATTGTCTGAAAAAATGAAGAAATACGCTACATACCTTGAGAGGCACAAAGGTGTATCACATTGGCGTTCAACTTGGCAACCTTCCGATTAAATTTACCATTTTGCGGACAACCGATTGAAAATTCACTGCATGAAATTTTTTGAACAATAATCATGATTTGTACTGTCAGCATATTATTTCTCGCTCTAAAAATTAAATCATCTACGTAGTAAAATTAGTGTATACCTGTAGGAAAGGCGATGAGGTAATCTTAGATCTAAATAATATGAAATCATGTTAACAAGTTGAGTAAGAAACGTTAATCCTGCTGAAATGACATGGGCAGGATTCCTTATATTTTGTGACCCTCCAGTTTGACCGCCTTCAACTAAGAAAATTAATAAACATAACGATAAAAGTATAATAATGTATTTACATCATAAAAATGTACAAATAGTCTTAAGTATAATCTCAACAGCATAACTGAAGTAGAAAGACATACTCGAGGAAGAATTATAAGCAGAATAGTCGCCAGATATGGGAAGACTTGGACCAAGAATGCTGGCGATAGAATGCTGGCAATGACTGAGTGTATGTGTGAGATCAGTTGGAGTAGCACTACCTCCTTCTCCTCCACGATTTCGATATCGAGCCCTATCATAACACACATGGCTAATTTATATTAAACTATACATTGTATGCAATACATAATTACAAATTTACAGGTATAAAATGCAAAAAAAAACATGTAGAATAAAACTTACGCAGCCATAAGGGATCTCACTGTATCATCTTCTTCATCACTCCAACTATCTGTTGAACTTATTAATGTTAAGTTCCTGTACGTACATAGAAAATCCCAAAAAATTTCAGATTCATTTTTTCATAATGGGTCACAATAGCAAAAAAATATTCATCCTAGACATTGTCTAGTAGACAATATAAGTAGTATACGCGTAAAGTGTTAAGTAAAAAAAACTTACGAGTCCTGTAGTCCGTCATTTAGTACACGACCTTCTAATGGATCAGCGTAGACTTCATGGAGTGGAAAAATGTACTCTTTCAATTGCAAGATTCTAGATTTACTCACATTTTGTAAATGTCTTCTTCGTTCGAGTACATAATTAGCTTTCTTTTTTAATTCTACTATCCGTTTAGCTCTTTGTTGTTCCATATTATTCAAACGGCTTCGATACAATGGCCAAATTCTTTCTTTCTCACTGACTTGCTTCTTGATGTAGTCATACTCTTGCCTAGCTAGGACATTAAATGGTCATAAAAATTAACACTACGTACTTTATATCATTCCAACAACATGTAAATGACTTTCATTTTCATCATTAATTTTTTAAATTGTGTTTGAAGGTATAAAAAGTTTTGATTAAAAAAATTAGACTACATACCTTGTGATATCCTTTTCTCCATTTCATTCTTTAATTGTTTTTGAATTTGAATAGTTCTCTCATATCTTTCCATCTCTTCAATCTAATACATATACAAACAATTGAATAATTCTCATCCATGTTAAAAAACAAGTTGTAAAATGTCTCACAAAAAAATACTCACAATGACAAGAATTCGATCTCTAGGTTCGGTTAAAACTAGACATTGTCCAATAATATTTTCCCTCTCAGCCTTTTTTTGTTTTAATTGTGACTTTAATTCATTAAACCTAATTTTAGAGAAAAAAAAACCCAACAATGTATGTTGAATTAGTACACATGTTCAATGTTAATCATTTTATTACATCATTTTCTAACCTAAACCCAGCGTTTTTATGAAAGCACTCAAGTAAATTTCTAGTGTATTTTGTGAGTCATTTTCAGCCACCTTTTTATTTCTATTTATTGTTCTTCTTAATTATAATTCTTTTGCAATAAAGTTTGCCACCCTCTCACAGGTAATTAACTATAGCGTGCACATTTATGATCCATCATCATTTCTTGAAAAAAAATAAGACAAAACAATTCTCCCAAGTAGGGTGATTCAATATAAATGTGTTAAGTGTGATGACGTAATTTTAATTATTCCTAGTGATCATGCCTACGTCAACAATATCTGCCTATACATACATATTTATATAAAAGTACTACACATAACCTTTGATTTTTTGATAACTAAATACTTGATCCCATGTAAAGGATTATGACGTTGTTGTTTTTGCATGTACAGCTCATTGAAATCATACTTTGGGGGAGAAAAAAAAAAAAAGATGATCTCGTGGCCAACGTCAAGGGCAATCTTTGGTCAAGCTTTACTGCTTCACTTCCTTCATCTTGCCCCTCTATAATTACACATTTCTTCTTTTACTTTTCCACCTTATTTAATCCACTACATAGTCATCAAGAATTTAAGTACCTCTTGCATATTTTTTCTTGAATAAATATATAAACTTGGATTTTCATCAACAAGACCAAACATTTCAATTGTAACGTCTGATTAAAGGAAAACATCATATATTCCTTGTGTGCCTTTGTATGTATAAAAGTACTAATAAGAATTATTTAAAGAAATTTTATTTTTAATACAATTTGTGATAAAAGTAATAAAATAATGTTGCTACTACTTGGACTTGGAGAAGTCATTCTATTCGTTTCATCAATGTCAATTCTACAAGAAGTACCAACAGAGACTGATATCTCAAGAATGGGACCGGTATGAATTAAATACATGAAAATTTTGTAACAAAATTTTATATGAAATTTTGACCTTTCTTAAATTTTTGAATTTACAGCAAATCTCAAGTTCGAGTGGAGGTCAAGAAGAACCAATGTTGCGCTCACTTGGAGCTAGTAAAACAAAACAAAATGATAATGAGCCCTTTATATTTGCCCCAAATTCGGGCGACAGTAGTAGTACTACGAGCAGAAATCAATACATTGGTAATCTAGAGGGAAAGACATGTGAGGGCAATAAAACATTGTTTCAATCGGAATGTCACCAGATTCTCCAACAAGGACCTTGTAATAAAGGTCAATGGCTCGTAGAAATCAATGAAGTAGGAGCCTGTAAGGATACAATTTGCCAATCTGGCTACCCAGAAATACCATATAATGGACGTTGTTTCAATGATATTACATCACGAAACACTCACTTTCAAAATTGTCCAGAAAGAATGACTATCGTGGTTTCAAGGTAAAAAAAATTCTACATGTACATATTTTATAAGAAGATAGTACCCATTATGTCTCAATCAATCAATCTCTTGGATTGAATATATTATACATGAATGGTGACTCCATATCCCTTCCTGACTTTCTGATTACCGCTTTGAATAACATAGCTTACATCAAATAAGGACGACCTAGATAGAAGAACAGTATTTTTAATTAACAAAAAAATGTGCTTTATACAGAGATGGAACTGTTGAGTGTGACTGCCTTCCAGAACATATTTTTGATGCCAAGAGTGGAACGTGTTATCCAGCGTACAGGAAACAACCATGTCGTTATGCTCAATATTTTGTACTACAATCAGGCCAACCAAAATGTGTCCCAAATCCATGTAGATTAGATGACCACGTCTGCAAAGACGGTAGTCATACTTGCCAAAAGGTAGTCAATTTATTAATTACTAGCATGTTATTCTATGTTTCTCAACTAATTAATTTGATATTAATTCTTTATAGAGTAACTGTGTGAAGCTCAACAGCGACTGTGTGAATGGTACAGAGTCTGGAAAATATTTGGTGGATCCCACCACACAAAAAATAACTTGTATACCCCTGTCACAGTTAGATAAACAAGGGAGAACTATAGCCAATGTGCCCAGTTTTGCTTGTGCCCCTGGTAGTAAGAGAGATGTCAATGGAGTGTGTAGAAAAACTAGTAGTTTTACATTTTCCTAAATCATCATTTTGTGTCATTGCTTGACCATGCATTCATGGATAACCGATAAATTATTAAAATTATTTTAATCTATTATATAATTCTCTCATAATTATATTTTCTATCAAATTACATGTTTTTAAGTTGCTCTTTTTCATACGAGACTGTAAATAATATTCTATTGTATTCGATTATGCAGTACATTAATAGATCTCTGTTAAGCCCAATAAATACAATACATTGGACAACAATAATAAAATACTTTAAACTTGAGCTAATTCATTTTGATTTTTTAAAATTAAAAAGTCTTCATGGCGTAAATCATTGCACTTGCGGAGTTTAAACTCTTGGAGAAACCTTTGTTCGGCCACTGTTAATGACCTAGAAATAACATAAATGAAATATTTACCTTTCTCGGATATCACCACTGGTTGACCAAAAATCCCCTCGTCCTAAACATTCTGTACAAATTAAAAATATAATAATTAGAGCACATTGTCGACTAAAGAAAATATTAACTTAAACTACTAACACTAATAAACAAGTAACCTACTTTGTAATGAATTAAGTAAATAATTGTACAATACAAAAAGAAAAATACGGACAAAATGAGACCAACCTTTACATATAAAACGTTTCTTGAGCTTAAAACACAATGGACATTTTTCTCTCTCGTACATGGACCGAAGTTCATAATTTCCACAATCAGAATCGGAAGACGATGATGAGATTTGAAAATCTATAGGGGCATTAGAGTTTCCATCATCAGTTGTACTTCCGGCCAAGAAAGCCATCTCCTCTCTCCTTTGTCCCTCCCTGTATCCAATAAAATTTAGAGACATGAAACTAAACGAAAGAATAATTTTAAACATATTTTCATTTGGTTATTTCACAATTAATCACAGAAACTTTGAAGGTTAAAACGAAATAAATGTTTAAAATTGAAAAAACTAAATTTCGAACATGTTTTTACTTACAGTGTGTTGATATGATATGTTTAATTATGAATCCAAAAAGTGCATATCCATGATGGACCAATTTTCAGTTCAATTTCTTCGTCTTTCTCTTTTTTCTTTTTTTTTATTAAAATTTTTCCAGGTTTGAATAGACTCGCGCTGATAGACTAGCGCTGGTCTATGGTATATCTCGCTTTGGTTATGACGTCCTACTATTAGCAATTTTTCTTGAAGGTTTTTATTCTGAAAACGTATATAATCACAGAATATAACTGATATTTTTCAATCGGATTGATAATTACTCACACTTCCGTATTTATTCTTGTCATTTTCAGATTAATTTGGAGTCTGGTGTGGCAAAGAATTGCAAATTTTTTTGAGGAAAACAAACAAAAATTGTGTGTCATTCATTTGGACTTGAATTTTTTGTGTGGTGTTTGAATTGTACTTTACTGATAACCATTATTAAGAAATGTGATGGGTGCCTTGTTGGATAAGGTGAGAATTCCAATTTGTACATTTACTCTTTTGCCTAAATTAATTATCCGCCTGCATCGGTATTGCATCTTGAACAATTAAATGAAATAAAACCGTTGAGGATGACAAGTTATCATGATACTTCTCTTTGGTTCTTTCATCAATTAGCCATGCTTGTACTAAATTTTTTTTTGTTTTAATTTTTAGCCCAAAACAGACAAATATAATGAACATGGGGAATGGAATGGACTCAGATATGGTAAGAAAAAAAATACTTAAAAGTCAATTAAAAATAACATTTTTAATTATATTTTATCATGTTTTATTTATTACTAAAAGAGTAATATTGTGATTCGTTAATATTCAAGAACGATAAATACATAAATAATGCCAAAACTGAGCAAACATGAAAAACTTGTACTTTTTCTTCCAGGATTGTCCAGTATGCAAGGATGGAGAATTGAGGTACTGGTCTCTTTGAATATTTTTAATTGTATCTTTAATTTTTCATCTGTAATCACTTATTGCAGTATCATAATATTTGTCTTATATTTCGTTCGTTTGGATGCATTTTTTTTTCATTTAGATGATCTAAATTAGGTTTACATATAAATTATATATGAATCAAAACGTTTCAATTTTTAAATATGTTTGCAGATGGAGGATGCTCATTGTGCGGTTATGGGACTTCCAGGTCAACTCAAAGATTGGGCATTTTTTGCAGTCTTCGATGGACACGCAGGGGAGCGGGTATGTTACTTTTGCCATATAATTAGTCATGCAGAACATTTACAATTTAATAATTGTGTATAAGTCTTGATGACAAAATGGGACATATGAATTTAATTAACTATGGTGTTGTATTATTTATTAGGTCTCCTCACATTGTGCAGATAATTTGTTAGATACTATAATTCAAACAGAGCAATTTTCTCGCTCTACTAATGAAGAAGATGGTTCGTTGATCACAATTTATAAAATAATTCATAATATGTACTTACTTAAAAATTTAAATCAAAGTTGGCAAAACGTTTTGTTAAACGAAATCTACTGATTTACTCGAAGAATATTTTATTTTGAACATGATTATTATTTTTCTTAGGGAAAAAAACTATTGATGAAATTAAAAATGGAATACGAAATGGTAAATAATTATAATTTTTATTTTTTGTATGTAATCATTAATCATGTTAATGGTCTTAAAACTTTAATTAATTATTAATAATTGATACAGTATTATAATTTTCTATTCTTTTTTATTTCTTCACAGGATTTTTACTGCTGGATGATAAAATGAGGAGGATACCCGAAATGGCAAGTGGAGAGGATAAGAGTGGTTCGACGGCCGTTTGTGTTTTAATTTCTCCGTCACATATGTACATTGCCAATTGTGGTGACTCCCGAGGAGTTCTCTGTCGCGATGGTGGAGTATCCTTTGCTACATATGATCATAAACCTATAAATCCCGTAGAAAAGGAGCGGATTCAAAACGCAGGTGGATCCGTAATGATTCAACGGTAAAACTATCTTTTTTTGCTTAAAAGCCTATTTTATATTTTTGAGTTTATATTTTCCCCTCTAATGCATACTTAAACGTTGAATGTTTTTGTTTGTTTGTAAATATAGGGTCAACGGCTCATTGGCAGTCTCACGAGCTCTTGGTGATTACGAGTACAAGAATGTAGAAGGAAAAGGGCCGTGTGAGGTATGAATGAGAAATATTAATTTAACAATAAACTGTTCGTACTCTATGCAGGATAAGAATTATTCGAATGTTTAAATGTTTAATTTGAACAGCAACTAGTCTCGCCAGACCCTGATATTTCAGTGGAACCACGTAAAGAAGACCGTGATGAATTCATTATACTCGCCTGCGATGGAGTCTTTGACGTGGTCAGTACATTAATTAAATATTTTAATTTGTAACCATTATTTTATTTTCCTATAATATTAATTATTTCTTTTTGGTACACAAAAATAATCAACCATGTATGTTTTTAAAGATGTCGAACGAAGATCTCGTTGAATTTATTCGCTCTCGGCTACAAATCACCAATGATTTAGAATCCATCTGTAATCAAGTTATTGATACATGTCTATACAAGGTAAATAATGAATAGTGTCTTTGTATTTTATAAAGTAGAATATAAAATTTAGTTAAATTTACTACTAATAATTTGGATGTTGAACTGTTTTTAAAAATTTATGAAATGTTGCATTCATATTAATTTATGAAAACAGGGTAGTAGAGATAACATGAGTATCGTGTTGGTCACTTTCCCATCTTGTCCTCCACCCAAAGAAGAGGCCGTACAAAAGGAAACTGCACTTGAAGCATTTCTGAAACAGAGGGTCACAGAGCTGGTCGAAGGTGATTTTATTTTTTCCTCTCATTAATGACAAAATCTGGCAAAGAAACATGTTGATTTTATGTATATAACGATCATTTACTTTTACTTTTCAAAAACAGAATCTGGAGGGGCAATAGAGCTTCCTCATATACTTCAATATCTAAGTGATGAAAATATCCCTGATTTACCACCTGGAGGTATGTGCTTAATAATAATGTTTACCTATTAGATAGTAAGTTCATGCATGTAGTTTTTACATGTTTACGTGAAATCATGTAATGTTCTGACTTTTAAAAATTTTACTTTTTTCAATTTTATAGGAGGGCTTGCTGCTAAGTAAGTAACACATTCATTGTTTCGCTCACTTTTATAACATGTAAGGAATATATATTTTGAATGTCTTTAATTTTTTTTCCCTACAGACGAACATTCATCGAAAGTGTATACAAAACTCTTTGTCCGAATAGTGCAGAGACTGTGAGTTAAAAAAATTCTAAAATTTATTCCTTTTCCAATTCACATTGTCTAATGTGACAAACCCTTACTTAGCTGTCTAAATAGTTTTGGTAATTTATTTTGTCAAATTTTCAGTCGGATACATAATAATGATTCAACAACAACTTTAGAACATGTGACTGTTTGAAACGTACGTGTCAATTGTCGTCAACCCATTACTCTTACACCTACTATACATATATAATTTAAAAGAAGCTACAACAACGACAAAAAAAGATAAATCAACAACAACAAAACAGCTACTACTAACAATTCCCTATCCCTGTCCTCCTCCCACTATCCTTTATTCATATGTGGAATATATAAACAGTGAAATGTTTAGTAAAAAGAAAAAGATGATGATTATAAGTTGAAGCAGCCGTGTGTTTACTATAAAGAATAGAAAATTATTATAGTGCGGACGTTGTCTCTGCTAACTACAATTAATTGTGTAGAGATATTGTCATGTTATTTAATTAGTTATATATATATAAAGTATATTAGTATGTGAAACGTTGTTTTAACTAAAAAATGTAATCACATACTATACATACACAGACAGACACACACTTTTAGTACAGTTAAAAACAACAACAATACAACAACAAAAAAAAGTTAGGGTCATTTATTATTATTACACAAATCTTAAATTTGTCAATTTGCTTATGTTATACTACATAATATACCTTACTGCTACAAAGATGATGATGATTATTATTATTATGATTACGATTATATAATTATTATAATATCATTGTCGTTAATATATATATATATCCACAAATATATATATATATATTTATAGACTCTGTCATGCCATGAAGGAAACCAAAGCGATAAAACTTAATACAACGGCATAATATTATCATTATTGTCAAAATGTCAAATGTCAGGGAATGGTGAAAACAAAAAATATGAAGATGCTATAGAGCTCTATATATATATACATATATATAATATTCATACAACATTATTATTACTACTTCTACGAAACGATGTATATTATTGTTATATTAATGTAAGTACTTAAGTAAGATTTTTAGACATAATTATGTAATGTAGTAGTCACATTTAATTAATGAATAAATTTTTAGGTATACACAATATATATTCCTCTTGAGAAAAAGTTCCAGCACCAAAACCATAATAATATAAATAAATATCTATATATTATTATATTATAGCGTTGCTCTACTCTGTTGTATAATCTAATAATACTACAAAAAAACAAGTAAGAGAGAAAGAAAAATATATTATATTATAATATATATATCTATATATATAGTATACTGATGGATTATGATATATAAACAAAACATGTGTGTATTGTTGTGTGTTTAATTGTGTAGTTCCATATGACTATTCAATGTGTCTCATGTAATTATATTAATAATAATCTATCATAAAGTAATATGATTTCAATTTAACTTTTTTTTGTCTGGCTTTTAATAAAGAAAAAACATTATATTCAAAGTCTTGAAAGGTTCCCAAGCCCAATGTCATCTGTACACATATAGTATGACTCATCAATAGATGAAGCACAGATGCCAACAAGTTATAGGGATAAAATAGAGGATATGTATAGCTGAAAGTAAAATTTTTGTTGCTTTTTTTCAGTTTCTTCCCGTTCAAAACATTTCATTCACATTTGGTCTTACATAATGTCTACAGAGGGAATGTGAGGAGCTGACGAGTATTTTTCTTGGTTACATTTTTTAAAGGTTTCCACTCACCTGTCTTCCCTCCTCTTGTTCTCTCTTCTGCAACCCTTTTTAGTTTTTTTTCTCATCTACAATTTTACCTGACGACTGACTATGTAACGGCAACGACCAAAAACCCCAAAAGCAGTATTTGGGGGTATATCAGCTGTCTTCTTGATATACAAGAGAGAGGTATAAGAAGAGGGGAAGTTCCACGAGGGATCATATTTCCATGTACACAACGAGCATGTCAGCGTGCATGTGAGCTTTTGTATTTTAATTTTCAATCCTCCTGTCATTATTCCATCAGAGTGTTTCAGTCTTTAAATATTCCATTTATTTTGACTCTCGCATGCAGCCCCACTAAAAAATTGGGAAAAGTTTTCTCTCCCTCTCTTTAATTTGTAACAAGATTTTTGACATGGCATAGTTGTAGGTATGAGTCACCTTTGTACTCGCACATGACCCCACAGAAGAAGAAAGGGGACAAAATGCATTGTTGTGGGTAGGAAATGCATGGGAATAGGCTCCCTTGTGAGTTAAGCTCATGCAATGGAGAGGAAAAGGGATGAAGAAGTAGAGATATGAAGGAAAGGTGAGTACATAGCAATCTCCTGATTAAAGGTATATCGTGGACAGGTAAATATATATATGCACGGTTCATTTTTTTACTCCCAAAATCGGCAGTTATGTATGTGTGTGGACAACGCCTTCACTAGAATCCCTTAATATTGTACATATACATTGAGACTATATAACATGATGACGGTTATATCCCCATGATGATAAAGAGAATGGTACCATGTATGCCTTGGCCAAAAAGCTGAAGCTTTTGTGCAAAACAAAAAGATAACCGACAGTTATTTAGTTGGACGAAATGTGAGCAACCACGAGCATTGAAAAATATTATTCTCTCTCACCTTCTTCTCCCTCCTCCTTCGTCAGTCTTCAAACAAGACAAATTTCATTAATTCATTTATTTCCCATTTTACAAACCTCTCATCAGTTCCCAGTGTCAATCGTTCTTCCGCAAATATTCCATTTTAAAATTTTTAATTGTATTAAAAACTCAACAAGTTTGTCCTCTCGTGATTGTTTTGTTTTTTAAAAGAGTTTGTCAAAATGAGAGAGAACATTGACATGAAGGAATGTTTTTTAAAAGTACATTTTTTGTAATTTTAATTTAAATTATAAGATTACAAAGATGAGACGAGGATTTAAAATTAAAGACAAAGTGGTTTACAAGTTTAATTATTTGTGCAAAAGTAATTTATAAAAGTGTTTTTGTTTGACGAATGGATTTCAAGACAGTTTGAAGGAAAATGATGAATTGTTTATTTAAATTTTTTAATTATTTAAAATCATGATTGAACATGGTTTCCTCCTTTTGTGTGAATAATTTAATTTTAATTTTGATGGGAAAGGAAGAACAATGTTAATTGTGGTGTCAACGGTGTGTTGTGACAATAATATTTGATGGAATCATCAAGATGAAATGATTCTATAGTTGTTTTATATGATTGATAGGATTAATTTTCATCAAAATAATCATTTAAAAAATTACAAAATATATATTTGATGATGGAAGAGAAGATGAACAAAGATGTGACAGCATCCTCATCAGTGAAGTTTCCTCTGATGAATTCTTTGTGTTCATCCTCATCCAGAAGATCATTTTCATTTAGTTCCAGAGTTTACAGTAGCACCACAAAGTATTTGTCATTGTGTGCATTTATTTTGGTGATTTTTAATGAATTAATTCATCATGTCAATTGTGAGTTGGGTGGGTCGATTACTGTCCCCGTAATTCTTGACCGGGTCACCTCACCTTATTTTATCAAAGATGATGTCATTGTGGAGCATTCTGGTGAACTTATTATTCGACCAGGTATGTTATTTAATTAATTTTTGTACAAGTTAATTTCCTTAGTGTCAAATGGCCAACTCATAATTAAAATTAAAAATATTTTCTTAGGTGTCAAATTATTATTTTCACCGACCGTGGGCATCACCGTCTTTGGACGACTCATCGTAGAGGTGAAATAATTTATTTTTTTATCAAAGATTTGAAAAGTCAATGCTATTAACTTTATACAATGAGTAATCACCATTTAATTGGAATTGTTTCTCATACATTTGTGATGACAAAGAAACGTTCTTGAGTCCTGGGCCAGAAATCACTAAACGACTTAAGTCAAACTTACGTATGTCTTAAGCATTGTAAGTTTGACTTAAGTCGTTTAGTGAATCTACCCCCTGATTCAAAGAATGAAAATGAGTCTCATTTTTATTTTAAACTTTGATTCTCCAGTTTCTTTCATTTATCCATTTTCAAAAGTGAACCTGCCATTAACCAAAAAATTTATTTATTTTTTGTTTGCCCTTGTCATAAATCGTCAAGTATCACATTACAAAGTCAAACAAAAAGAGAGTAAAAAATCAATGCTCCAATTTCTACTCTCTCTCTCGCTCTTGTTATCAGAGAATAAAGCCGGTATAGAATACACCAAATAAATATGTAAAATATTATTATTAGGTATTATGTAACCAGACAGGGTCTGAGCGAGAACAAAAAAAGCAATTAGTAAAAAATTTTTATTTCACATTATGCAGAATATTGGTCCATTGTACATGGAGTGTAAACATGTGGTATAATTTATGTACATAAATAAATATTAGGAAGGGAGGCAGGTGTTGTCATTGTCGATTCATCGATGTCTTTTTATCGTTATCACACGTCCGGATAAAAAGATAAACTTTTTTTTGTGTGTTCAGGCGGTGGGTGTTAGTATTACAATAAATGGTTATCATCATTAATCTTTTGTGCCTTTTTATGTATTCACCTTCAATTTTCAACTCTGATTTTTCTCCAAATTTTTTAGCCTAATACTTTTTTCTTTTCAAAAAAATGAAAAAGATTCATCTTTCCTACTCAAATTCCTTTGTTCACTTTGCAATACTGAAAAAAGCCAGCATCCGCAATGACCAGATTGGTTCTACTCGAACCCGGGTATTCTCAAAGATGCGCATCCGCCGCCCGCATCCTTCTATCCAGAAAATCTTTTGGCAAAGATTGGCAAATAAAATTGAAAGTTGTGCCGTATAATTGAGGCCCAATGATGGTTTAGATAAGTGGGGGCACAGACACACAAGTGAGTGTGTAAACGTTGACTGCATCTTTAAAAGTGGAGAGGACAAGTTTTTGGTATGAGTCATCATAATATGTAAATGAGCTGAAGGAGCAAATGCCTTTTAGTATAAATTACAATTTTTGAATGCGGATGAGAGGGAGATTGTTAGCACATGTTGGCAGTGACTGTGATTATGGTTTGCCCTTTGTTTGGATCATTTGACTAGAGAGAACAGTTTACGCATTGAATGTCTCTCAAATTAACGATCAATAAATGTGTCATGCTCCCCCCATTAACTAATCGTAAGGGTTAACTCTGCCCCATATTTCTTCATGTAAGACTCACTCAATGAGTAATAAAAAAAAATGTCCCTATTTAATTACAAACAAATACAAGACTAAGAAAATGACCTCATTCAATGTACCCGTAATATCCTCCATTATTGTACAGATAATGTTATAGTATCACATTTCAACCTGCTAAAAAAATTAATGTGAATTGTGAGGAATAACATAAGAATGACGTTTTGTTTATAACTCAACATTATACATTTGAACTCAACTCCTGTTAGCTTCTCACTAACAGGTAACTTTGACTGATATCACCTGTGAATGCCTACGTTGATTTGTTTAGACTATCTCTATTCCAATAGTGTGTGTGGTACATATTTGTGTAAAAGGTGTAATGTTACATATTATAAGGATATGATTCTTATCCTCATAATTTTTTTATCAATCTTCTTCCTTTTGACCGGGTGTGAATATATTATTCATTTCCCATGAGGATGATGCCATACTTGCATGTGATTCATTTTATTTCCTATTCATTTTATTCAACAAGTTTTACTTGTGTGTGTGTGAAAAAATAGCATGAGAAATTTAACAATGACCTTCCACTTGATAAACTCCACTTTTTTAAAAACTATTTATACAATTATAAGACTAACCTACCTATTCCAAATGAATGAATTTCTTGCTCAAATTATAGTTCAATCAGTCTATTAAAGTAAATTGTTTTGAAAATTGAGATAGTTTAGTTGTGAACGATGGATAAATGATATGATGATGATATAATGTATGAACATGAACTTTCTGGACAGTCTCCATTATAGAAAATTTTACAATAAGACTCACGCAAACTCACCACTAAATTACCTCTCTTAAATAGAGAACATCAACATTGACTTTTTTTAGTTAAAAAAATGATGCCCGTTCAGACTTCCTCCTTTGTGGCTTTTTTTTATTTACAATACTGTACAGTATTTATTTATGATGTTGTTGATGTGCCCCCTGATAAACTCTGGAATATAAACAATTTTTTTTATTCGTTGTTCAATTTAAACAAGTGACTCTCTCTCTCTTCCTAATGTCTCCATGATAATGGCCTAACATGATGCTCTTGTTACATAAAATTGATTTATATACATGAAATCCATTTGGAAGATTGATTAGGTTTTTGTGGTTGACTATGATCACATGGAGGCTTGGAAAAAAAATCAATCGTCAAATATCATCTCTCTGTTGGTCTGTTATCTGTATATTGTACTGTACACAGTTAGGCGTTTAGAATTAGGAAGCTAGAAAAAAATATTGTGGACTGTTATTCTCGTAATTTGATACACAAGAACACATTACAAATTATTGCCCATTTACAAAAGTACACATAATTTTATATTATGAGTTTAATAGCTCTCCATGTTTCTTTTTTATAAGTGTTAAAGCAAGCAACGTTTGTAAATTTCTTTTTTTTCGTTGTTGTTGTATCTCTACACTAATGCTAGTAAATCACACATTTAAATTGAGATTGAGATTATTCAACAGCATGATTTTTTTTGATGACTGCACAAAAATATCAAAATGTCATTCATCATTTTTATATTCTTTTTAATAAAATGCAAGTGTTGGAACTTTTTGTAACTGGTTAAATGGAATTTAATATATAAAATTTGATAGGAAGAGAGACAGAGAGAGGATATGATGGGGGGGGGGGGACTGTCACAAATGCAGAAGCCGTTTACACTGTCTATTACATAAAAAATATAATAATAATATAGTCGATGGGTACTACGACTACGTAAGCTCTCATGGAAATAACAGAAAGAGTTTAGGTAGGTCCTTCTGTTGCTTCTGCTTGTGTGATGAACTTCATGCTTCTTCAAGCGAATTTCCTCTTTGAACAAAAAATGTGTATAATACTCCTCCTCAGTGAAACCCATCAAATATAAAATATTTAAAAAACTGCACCCTCCCTCGTCTCGTCTTTTCTTACTTCCCTTACATCTGATTATATATATATATAAAAATAATACGGAACAAAAATCATGGTAGTATATTGTATCATGTTTTAAAAAGAGCAAAAATATTTGTACAAAAAAAAAAATTTGTTTCAAAGATTCTACTCTGAGATTCCTCTTCCTCATGACTCTCTTGAATTTTTTGCTCATTGTTCGTAATTGTCGCACAAGTCAACATTTTGTATAAACAGTTTTGTAATTTGCTCAGTCTCTTCCTTGTAATGACATGAATACAATAATTGTTGAGACTTGTGTGTGTGTGTACTGTATGCCCTCTCATAAATTTACTTGGCTCTTACAATTACAGCTCTCAATTTTAATGTTTATTGACTCAACTTAATTTATAAAACAAGAATCAAGTCTCCAAAATGATTATGTAGTGTAACAAAGTACAAACTTTAAATTTTCTCCATTATTTCTTCAACTAATTGAAAAGAATAAGATTATTTTTTAGGTGATTTTAATTCTAATTAACAGATAATTTCCTATGTAAGTAGTCATTCCAAGTTAACTAAAATGCGTTCAAGGGTAGGGAGAGTGACACAAAAAAAATGTACAATTGGATTTTTATACGTAACGTAGTTATAGCATGTGATATTGTAATTATGGAGAATAGTTAGTGCTTGAATTGTACTGTTGACATTTCAACGATGCATAACTCATTGTTTCCACTTGTAATAAACAAAATAAAATTGAAAGTTTTGTACAGTACACACAAGTATTCAAGAAAATACTGGCTGTGGGCTAAGACTTTAAGTATCAGGCTAAGAAGGTGAGGATGATGGGTATAATAATTGAGATGATCTTTTTTTTACATTTAATAGATACATATACTGTAGTCGTAGTGTACTTCATTTTTTACCCTTAGGTTATTATGTCCACGTAATAACAATAATCATTGACCATAAGCAATATTTAAGATTACACATGAGACAAAAGTCCTTTTTTTCCCAGTCGTGTGTGTAAGTCTGAGAAAGAGTGAGAGTTAATGAAGAATTAATTCACTTGTATAAATATATGGAGGAGCACGCTTTTTTCCTCATGTTAAATTGATTCTGATGATTCCATCATTTAAATGTAATAAGATGTAAAGAAGAAGAGAGAGAGGGAGGGGGTAATGGCTTGTGTCTTGTGTCAGGATAGAAATGCATCGTCGACTTTAATTTAATGCTGTCAATCTAAGGAGAACTAAGTACACAAGTTTTTGAATGCAATGACCATTTGACTCTCCTTGCTTCCTTGATTTTTATACGATCAAGGCAGTTTAGAAGGAAGGTGACAGATCACATTTGATTTTTTTTTGTTTGCCTCTTTTTCCCCTTTGTCTGTCTATTCAGGTACTGTACTTTTACAATAAAAAAATCCTTTTTATCTTCTCTTTACATTTCTTTTGTATTTTGAACAATACTGCCCACAGATAAGTAAGACTGGCCGATGAGAATCTTTTATTATTTTTTTTATTATAAAACGAAACTTTTTATTTCAATAGTTTAATAATAAATAATGTTTTTAATTGTTGGTAATTACTCTTTCACTACACATTAGTTTGGGCCCTGTCCTATTTTCTTGTAAGAATATTTTAAAAGGGGGGTATGTAGAAAATAATGGAGGATGAGGGATAAGAAAGATTACTTTGATGATTTCTGAGAATGACTTAACGTTGTAGAGGTGATGGAACTTTAAAAGATGCAAACGTCAGCTCCATATTTTGTTCCAATTCAGTTGTCTTGTAGTAGTTACTTTTTTGGGAAAATGTTTCATTGCTAATTACAGTGTTTCAAAGTATATAATAATGAACGCCCATATCTAACGATAAAACTACAGTGGTGTTAGCAGGACTGAAAAGAAAATATTTTGACAATATCACTCCCTCCCCGCTTCCCTTTGTCAAACATACCACCAAGCGTCTTTCGTCTCATTTCCTAGTTACATAACTTTTCACACCTTTTGCTAAAACGGGATCTTTCATCCTCTAATAATTGTAAATGACAGTACAATTCAACAACCAAAAATTCTACCCCTTACATTTCACCTAATTCAACTTTGTCTCACAAAAAAAACTACAAATTTATATGAAGCAGTGAGCTAGTGTCATGGTCATTTTGTCATGCATTTTTTTAAAAAGTATTATTTTATTACACAGTATGTACAGTACAGGTAAAAGAACGGCAGGAGTGTCTTTTTTGTCCGTCTTTTTTGAATACATAATTGTGACTGTAATTAGAATTGTTCGACGTTACATTATGTAATGTTGGAATTCTACAAAGATTTAATGCGTGTACTTTTCTTTTGCTTGAATTGTAAGACTCAAATTGTTGTACAATGTATGAATGCAATGCATTATATTTTAATTAACGCATGACGTACAAATGTAATGCACATTTTTTTGACAATTATTTTTATTCCCATTTTGTACAGGGGACTGAACATGATCGAGTTTTGATGAGTACGTCAGTGACCAAACCACCCTCCCCGGAAACAAGACTGAATATGAATATGTATGACAATCAACCCGGGAACAATTACTACTCAACGGTCCAGTACACTACAGTAACAGAGAAGATTATCCCTCTTCTCAATAACAATCAGGATAGCACTAATAATAATATTAATAATCCACAACTTCATCCTGTGGGAATGAGTATCAATACAAATTCCACCATCATCACTCTCATGAATGAGACAAATTCCATCAATTTGAATGACACTCAAAGGAGAAAAAGAGCTGATTCTGATATTTCGGATATTCCAAGTGTTCGTCTTGTTGAGGGTCTATCCCCTTTAATGGGACGACTTCAACTTAATCATCGTGGACATTGGAGATCAGTTTGCTCAAATTCTAGAAAGTACTTTTTTAATGTGACTTATTTAGTTAAATTAAACTAGAAATATGTATATTTGGTAAACTAATTAATTAATTACTTACATCATCATTAAATAGTTGGACGAGAATTGACATGCAGACCGTGTGTCGAGAGTTGGGATTCACAGGTAAAGTTTCCAATCTTCTCATTCTCTAAATTAGTTAATTTCATCCCACAATAATTAAATTAGCGTCAAGTGTGACGGAGGGGGGAATATGAGTCCGAAATTTTTTTGATTGTCTCACTTTAAATTAACAAGAAAACTGTATTTCAAAATGTAGGGGGAGAGTACTGGACGTGGGTGGACCATCTTAATGATACAAAACAAATGTTATGGGAAAAACCACAATGTCAAGGGCTCGAACAGCACATCAAGGAATGTAGCAATTGGAATTCAAGACAACTTGGTGCTGGAGTTTGTGGTAAGCCAATGAAAAATAAAAAATGTTGCCAAAGTCCATTAAATAATTTTTTTTCCATCTTTCTCATCCTACCTCTTCAACTGTTACACATTTGTGGTGATGAGATTCAGTATAATTTTTTTTGTACAGTGTATACATATCAAACCATATTATACCGTACGAAAAATTCCCATGATCTCATCCCTTCTCTTTTTTTGTGTTGAGTATATTACATAATCCTGTCATTTTATTTAATATTTATTTATCTCGATGAGGCCAGAGGGGCCCTTGTACAATTTGAGAACCCATCACTCATCCATTTCTAGCCTTTTAATTGTACACAGTACCAGTAGTTTGAGTTATATTAGTTATGTACATGTATTTATTATGAGTGTACTTTGACCCTCAAGATTTTTCATTGTGCATGTAACCAAGAAATTTATGACACATAAAGTTTTCAAGCACGTAACATTTGTATCTTTTTTTGGTACAGATCATCATCCTAATATTGGGCTTCGTTGTGACCCCTTCCATCGATTTCCATCCCGGTAATTTGATTGAACTTATTAAAATTCCAATTCATATATTATTGTAAATTCATTATTGTAATTCATAAAAATTATTGTACTGTAAACTGCTTTATTTTTTGTTTGTATTTTTTATAATAATAAATAATGTATTTATTTTATTCAAGCGTTGAACATCATTGGAGAGGAATTCGTTTTGAGAATGCAAGGTAAAATATAGTTCAACTTTTTTAAAGTCAGAATCTGCATAGAACACAAACTAATTATGGGTTTTATTTTTTGCAAGATATCGTGAGACGTACACTCACAATAATACGCTGCGCTTGAAGGAGTCTCTGTCCTCATTACAGTTTGTAGATATTTTATACGCTGGAGTAGGAACAGCTTACAATGTCTCCTCAGCCGTAGAAGCCATTGGGGTACCTCCGTTGATGCAATTTGTTCGGATTGAGAATTCCGCTTACAATGGCGTCAATATTACAAATCCCCAGACCATTGCTTCCATTCGAAATTCTACCATCTCCAACAACGGCGGTAATCATCCTTTTATCCACATTTTATTTTGTACCTCTCTCATTCCCCTTGTTCAAATACTGACAATCTTAACTTCTTTAAAAAAACAACTACCTTAACTACCTTACACATTTTTTATTTCTACAAGAAACAGCAACCATGTTCAAAGATAATTCGCATTGCTGTCTAAGAGGCATGTGACAGGAAATGAGTTTGTAAAAATATTTTGAAAACTGACCAATTTGTTATCTCATCTTGTAATTGCACTCTACATGGAATGATGAGTAAGCAGTAGTCATGTAATGTTAGAGTTACGTAAATGTACGTACGAGGGGAAAAAAGAGGAGCAAGTGCCCTTCCCATAAAGAAATTTTATAAAATTGAGACTTATAACTTTACATGATTTACATGAACATAAATGCCTACAGGCAAAAAATGATAATCTTTTACGAGCACTATTAAGGTGAGGTTAGTTATATTTATCTTTGGTTTTTTAAAAATAATGTTTGTAGGATATGGAGTCTATGTGAACAGTTCTTGGAGTGGCTTTGAGATTAATTCTTGTCGTTTGGAGTCAAATGGAGCTGATGGTGTTCACTATTATTTTCATGACGCCATACCTGACCAGAAATTAGATGGGATTGATGTCTTTGAATTATGTACTGTACCCATGACTGTCAATCAAATTTATCCCATGCGTCTCTCTATTGAACAACATGAGAGAACATTGGTGGCTAAAGATTGTCGCAAGGTAAATAATCTTCTATAATTTTTAACATTGTATTTAATTGTGATACTTATTGAAATTGTACTTAACTGTACTCTCACAGAGATTCACAGTACGAAATGGCTACGTCCTCACTGTCCATTTCCCTTACATGAGGAGTAAAGTTGACTATGGAGGAGAGATTATGGTCTATGATGGTGCAGACTCGAGAGGAAATCTTTTGACAACAATTCGAGTCAAGAATGAGACATTCCCACAATCTGTGACGTCCCTTCGAGACTCTGTCTACATTGAGTATAAAGTCAAGGCCCAAAATGATCTCTTGGTCATCATTGACCTTGTGGCTGGACGAGGAAAAGACTATGAATTTAAAATGGATCACTCGGTCATTGCAAGAAATAATGGACGTGGTCTTGTAATTGAAAATATGAGAAGCCAAGTCATTATTGCTTCCTCCTCTATTAAAGAAAATAGCCACATTAGTGGAGTCCACATTTTTGGGGGTGTTGGCCATGTCAATGTGTCGAGAAGTGACATAAGTTCAAATGTAGGAGACGGGCTTAATATTACGTATGCTGGGGGTTGCCGAAATATATCAAAGTCAACAGTGGCTGGGAATACAGGAAGAGGAATTTCCATTTGGTTTAATGAAACATCAAATAAATTACCCAGCGACCAGGAGACGGTTGTCGAATTTTCTGAAATTTCAAGAAACTATGACATGGGTGTTTTTGTGGGGAATTTTTGTGGGAATGCTGTGGTCAATGTCAGTGGAAATGTTGTTCAAGGAGGTAAAAAAGCGGGGATTGAAGTGTGGTCTTGTTGGCTCCCCTTAAATTTTAGTTACATTCTCAAACTGATTATTGGTCACAATCGATTTTTAAATAATGAAGATTTTGGAATTAAATTACATCCTTTGGTCAATGCTGAAGCTTTGATTGACAACAATTATTTTTATCAACAAGCCAAGGGATGTTTAGTCATCAAAGGAGTGGATAAAAAAGAATTGGAAATATTACCATCTCAAGTGGAAGTCTCGAACAATGTATTTGAGAAAAATTTCGGCCTTTTTGTGGCATCCCTCGGCCTAAATCATAATTCACCCAAACAAAAGTTATTGTTTACTCAAAATTTTGTGAGATTTAATGTCATTCAACAAGAGAATACACAATTGAATCCAAGATCTAAAGTGTCTGCTGTGATTGTTATATCCTCTTCTAATGTCCATGTCTTTCGAAATATTGTACAAAATCCAGACTCAAAATTTGAGATTGGGTCTCACATGCAAGATCAGTCTTTTGAATTGAATTGTACATTCAATTGGTTGGGACACAATGAAGAGAAGGACATTTACTATCGGGTCTTTGATCGGAAAGATCGCTTCAATTTGGCCAAAATTTCTTTCATTCCTTTTCTACTCAATCCAACGGATCCTAATACAGAGATTGCTATGACCATGCCACTTTTTGTGCCAACTTTTGATAATACTGAACGCATCATTGGGGGTGAGATTACTGGAAGGGAGACTCTTGTCACTGGAGAGTACAAGTAAGCAAATTATTTTCAATTGAGTTTTTTTAACTGCAAATAATATTATTTTAAAATTTTCGTTCGTGCTAAACTTAATTTATTTTATATTTTATAGGGTTGTACGTGATATCAGCGTTCGGCCAGGGGGTACGTGACACATTACAATTATTTTTAAACTATTATTAACGTAATAATTGAATTAAAATATTATTTACTCCTGGATTTCAACAGGAAGACTACAAATTTCATTTGGAGTGACCTTAAAATTTTTGCCATGTGTGGGAATTATGGTCGCCGGACAATTCCATGCAGAAGGATTTGCTCATGCTGATGGGTCAAATGTTAAGTTTACCTTGTTTGACACTGGAAGACTGAACGCAACTGATGCTCCCGTTAGACTTGTAGGAGGAAGGACTCGAAAAGAAGGACGTCTTCAGGTATTTTTTTGACCTCAATTTTAAAAAGCACATTTTCATTTGATTCAAAATGAAAAAATTGTAATTAATAAAAATAATTATTTTTAGGTTCGTATTGGAAACTCATGGGGATCAGTCTGCAATTATGGTTTCGACATGCAGGATGCAGCAGTGGCATGTCGTCAAATGGGTTTTATACTCAATCCCCATAATTGGCTTTTAGAACGATTGTAAGTTATTCATGTCAATGTTGCATTTGGATCAAAATAATAAGTAAAGTCTTTTGATTTTGAATGACAATGAAGTTGTAGTTAAATGTATCTATATAGTGGAAATGACAGAATTTATTGAAAAACTGATACTGTCAAATTGGAAATCCCAATAACAAGTTGAAAATTTTTTGGTATAAATCAGAGTAAATTAAAATATCAAAATAGATATTAGAATACGCATGAAAATTAATATAAAGAGGTAGTCAATAAATCATATTTTAACAAAAACAATTAAGCTACCTTAAATTCACAACTGTAAATCTAAGATTTATGAAATCGGAGTGGATCTCCTTCCCACTCATAATCAACATCCAAGTCTCGTTTTAAAAAAACAAGAGAAAGTTCTTACATCATTTTAAATTGATCTCCAGTAAGATTTTTACCAGAGATGTGGTCACAGAGAAGAGTGATGGGAATATCTGGAAAATTCAACGGGTCAACTTCCCAAGTTTGTTTCAACGTTTTGGAGAGATGAGTGAACGGAAGAGAGAGGTCAGATAGAGATAATTTATGCATTTCAGCAAACATAAATAAAGATTGAATCACACTCTCGTAGGATTGCAACTTCTTGTCTTCAACACTTTTCTTTTTCTTGTATTGTTTGTCATCCTCGTCTTCGTCTACTTCCATTTCATCATCATCTTTCTTGTCTTCCAAATAGTAAAGGACCGTCTTGTACCATTCGGCAATTTTGACCTCGTCAATATCCGTCTCTCCAGCTGCGACTCTCTTCTCATACTCTTCAACTTCCTTTCGATTTTGTTCAATGTATTTACACATCTCACATTGACAATGGCTGGGGTGACAACGAGGATTCAAATCTTGACCACTATGTTTACCTGGATACACCTGAAATATTATGTATATAAAGTCATTATTATTTACATGAAATATAAATTTGTAACAGTAACAAAAAAGTTTTAAAAAAGTTCTAGTGACAATATTCACCATTCCGGTGTCCGAAAAATAACCATAGATGACACCAACCCAGGTCTCAGAGGTAGCAAGGGACGTGCCAAGCGTGTTTCTTTTCCTTGCAGTTCCTTTGACTGGTGATGACCATTTGTTTAGAATCTTCATCCTTTCGTTGTCATCTTCATCAGTTTTAGTCCAGTCAATCAATGCTCCCATATTTTCTAGAGCTACTGTGATCTCTTTCCAGGTCATGTAGACAGGATAAAAAGTCAAATGTATAATTTCAGTGTCAATGGATTGAAGAGAATCATGATTTAGTTGATGAGTAAGAATCCAATCTGCAAACTATGAATAAGAAATAAAATAATTAGTTCACAATGTGTCCAAAAACATTGTATTTCACTATGTAGATACCTACATATGTAATATTATTATTTTTACCTGACGACAAGAGAACACATTTGTGGCGTTTTGGGGTTCAGATGGTGCCCACTGAATCAACTCTTGTTCAACATGAACAAGACTAGACAATCTTCCATGACCAAATTTCTTGTTCACTGGTGTGTGTACCAGTAATGTCTCAAGACCATACACACTATTAATCCTAGGGTCGTCCGACTTGACACACAGTAATAGGTTCATCATGACCCTCTTCTCAGGAACGGCAAAGTTCATCATCCTTGTAATGATAGCAGCGGTGGCACCCTCAAAGGATTTGAAATACTAAGTTGTAAAAATTAAACAAATTTTAGATACATAAAGGAAATTAAATAATCATGAAGGTTTCAATTTTTTTAAAGAATATACAATTACCCAATTCTTTTCAATTTCGGCCAAGTCTATTAGTTGAGCCATTCCTCCTTCTTTTGTTGATTCTGGAGGTGATTCCACTTTCAGAGTTATTCCAGAACAATAGTTTCTGTATTGGCTATTTTTCAAAACCTCTTTGATGGTTGCAACTCTACATTTGGAATAATTTTCCTCCAACTCAGGGTCCATTGGACATTGATTGAGAAGCTGTAGGGGTCCCTTGCATTCCAAAATTTTTCCTTGATTATCTGACTTTGTATATTTACAATTTAGACAAATCATCATTTGATTGCTGAAATGATTGTTATTTCGATTATGACAGACTAAACATCCAGGATGATTTTGTGGAAGCAGCTGTATAATGTAAAAAATATTATGAAATCATGTAAATAATAGATAGTATCACAACAAAATTAATTAAAGACAAAAGTGGAGGAGTATTCATGACGTACATTCGCTAATGGTGGTGCAGGGGTCCACTTTCTATCACTAAACTTGTAAAAAGGTTGAACTTTTGTGAGGACAGCATTATCTCTCTCGACAAATTGACCAAATTTTGCTGTATATTTTTCCAATAACTTATCCAAGGCTACTTGCGTCTTCACTAACAGAGTTTTTTTGTTCATTATTTGTGTCCTCATCCAAATTTCATCGGCTTTGTCTTTATCCGATTGACCACTTGGTCCTGGACTATCATCTGGATTGTTTTTTCCACGATTCTTCCCCATCTTCAGAACTGTCACAATGATTTAATTTTGTCACTTAAATACAAATAACTTGAAACACGTACTAATAATTAAATACTCACCTTAATCACACGAAGTCGATGCAAATAATAATTCTGTTCGAAAATCATTTCATTCAATTTTTATCCGTCTGTAAACGAACGGAACTGTCACATGTTGTGCGCGCGAATTCAAAAATCGGTCAAGAGTTACAGTAGTACTGGCCACTGGGCGGCTGATCTGTGGATTCGTTAGGTTGCGAATTAATAAACATAATATCTGTACATAAGCAAACAAAACAAGAAATCAGTATTAACGCTTACGATTTTTGTTTTAGTGAAATTCCACAGGCTAGTCCATCAGAACAAATTCTTATGAGGTTAGTCAAAATTTTTGAATTTGGGACAAATTATATTTTTTAAATTCTAAAATAATTAATTAATTGAATTTTTGCGCAGTAATATCAAGTGTACAGAATGGGATAATGATCTGACAAAATGTCCAGCGGAAATGCCTGAAGACATTGAAAATTCTTGTCAACATGACAATGTCGTTGGAATTCGGTAAAAATATAATTTAAATAAAAAGACTAATGCCATGATGGCCAATTAAATATCTTGCTGTCGCCTTATAATAAGTTTATTGATTTTGATATAATTAGATGTATTGACACATCCTGGGCCGGTATTCGAATGGCTATTCCTGCAGAGAAAAGTGTCATAAAATTCGCAGTAATTGAGAAGGCTGGACTCTTAGATCCCCACACCAGTGAACACAAACCAGCTGTACAAATGGACTTTAGTCATCATGTTCTTAGTGACATTCGAGTGTCTGGTTAGTCCCCATTTAAATAATAATCAGTATACATGAAATTCTGTTGGGAGAATTAGACTTGTATTTTAAAATAAAATATTTTTGATTTTATAGATAACACGGATGATGGTCTTGGAATTGTTTACTCGGATTTGTTTTACCCGGATGCAGTGAACACAATTGAACGATCTGAATTTAGTCGTAATCTTGGCAATGGAGTTTTAATGCGACAGCTTGGACTTCAAATGAGAGATTGTTTAATGGAGCATAATCGTGGTGCTGGAATCCTCCATGACCCAGCCATTCTTCGAGCTCATCAAAGAGAAATGGCTGGTTGGATTACAGTTGGGAAGCGTGACAAATTGGAATATTTACCGCCTCAATGGAAAGACAGTAAAGTAAGAACTCTAAATTTTTAATTTTTAGTAGTGACTAAAAACTAATTAGTCTCACCCTCAACGAAATTTTAACAATTTTTGTCATGTTTTGTGCCATAGATCAATGGACCATACGACATGTGGTTGGAAGAGAATGAATACAAATACATAATTACAAGAACAGACTTGAAAATTGACGAGGCCTACAATGTCATTGCTAAAGATCAGAATTTTGTCATCTCCATGCAACTTTTGAATCCTCTCCATAATGAGTCGTCCGAAGAGTTTATCATTTATGATAGGCATGATGTGCCTCCAAATACTTTAAGTGGTCCAGACTTGGAAGGTATAAAATTATACTTACAATTTAAATATGTATAACAGACACAAGAATTTAATAATGTTTTTCCAAATTATAGTTTGGTCGTTGAAGAGAGACCAAGTCACATTTCCAACTGTGAGTGGTTCCTACGGGATTACAATTTGGTACAGAAGTGGATTGAGACCAAGGGGTAATGGAATACTACTCGTGCGAGCCATTCGTGCTCCAAATAATCGTTACTCAAGATCTCGCATCCTAGAGGGTCCCCTACCAAGACTGAGAATTCAAGACTCAAAAATTCGATACAATGGACGAGGAATTGGAGCCATTCATTACAATCGATATGAGAATGAGGATGGAGACATTTATTTGAGAAAGGCTAATGAGTCCATTGAAGTCCTCCGTTCTGAATTGAGTTTTAATCAAGGAGAAGCCTTCCATGTTTATACACCTTATCGAGAGATCTTTTCATCTAATTTATCTGAAATCACCTTCATGATCAATTCATCAGTCATCACTGATAACAATAAAGTTATCGTTCAGTACAGCAAGTGAGTTTCAAATTTGAAACTACTTGTACTTGTTATTATTTAACAAATATTTAATGTCATATTTTGATTAATTACAGGGATTTGAGAAGTTCAAATAATTTGTATCATTGGATTCTACGTGATAATCACATTGAGAGAAATAAAGAAGGCGGATTTCAAGGTAAGAAGGCATCTACAACGACCAATATAATGTACATATAATGTATTAATTGCAATATTTTAATACTTCTTTATTTGACATTTCAAGTCTCTCTTCCCTACGTTTGGCAGTACAATGAGAATCATACACATTCCATCCATTTTGAAAATATTACATTTCAACACAATCAAAAGTAAGGAATCGAAGAATAAATTAATTTAATTCATAATTAAATGACTAACATTGTTTTATTTTCTCTCTCTCAGTTTTGAGACGATGATACAAGGACATTTTGCCAAAGTGACGATTGTGCAGTCAACATTTGAGCAGAATACTTGTCGTCTTGGACTCTTTACATTGGCTGGGATGGAAAAAGAAATAATTATTTTTAATAATCGATTCATCTCCAATATGGCCAATTATGTAGTACAATTTGATACAGACTCACAGTCTGAAATTTTGGGTCAAGTGTCCGCGTACTTTGTGAGGAATCAAGTTAAATTTAATCGAGTTAATCCAAGTTCATATCACAAAGGATTTTCAAACATGAGAATCATTAATAATGCCACTTACCAACCCATGAGCTATGCCTTAGGCTTTAAGGGACTACAAAAAGTTAATATTACAAATAATCTTTTTGGAGACAACCAATTGGACTACGAATTATTGGCCGGACTTAAAACAGCCAAGATGGATAATTTTGTTAATGTTATTAAAAATTGGTAGGTTATTAATTTTTGACATTTTAAATGGATAAAACCATTTTTAATTTATAATTTGGGATTTTTTTGTGTCAAAAAGGTGGGGAAGTTCGGACCCGAGAAGAATCAGGGAAAGAATTTTTGACTTTGATGACTGGAATAGTTATGCTATAGCCTTGTACCGGCCTTATTTATTACAAGATAATTATGATGCTCCCATCTCCACTGCATACGAGCCAGAAAATACAATCACCATTGATAATTTGGGTGGAAGACTTTTACATGAGTTGACCCTCTACAATCGACACAAGCCATATATTATTAAGTCTGATTTGACCATTATGCCAAATGCTCAATTGACAATTGCTCCAGGAGTTGAGATCGAATTTTATCCCTCAGTTGGAATTTTAACATTAGGAACATTAATTGCTCAGGGACTACCCGAAGCTCCAATTTACATGAGACCAATTTTATTACATAAAATGGTACAAACTTTATTCAATTTATTTTTTATAAAATTATTTCTGTGATTTAATTACAAGTTTAACAATGATTAAATTTTCTTTGTAGGAGGAAATTGAAAGTAATCAAAAGATGCAAAGAATGGAAGACAATGAGAGTAAATTTGTTCGGCTTTGTGCAGAGGACAAATGTGAACGTGGTAAGTTAAAAAAGTTAAAAAAAAGAAAAGCAATTACTTTCGTGTTTGTATTTTATCAAGCCATCTTTGATATTGACCTTGTCATCCTCGTAAAAAATTAAGTCCTCCGGTCAGATCGTTTGTGCAGTCCCACGCGTCTATAAAGGCTGTCTCACCATCATCCAAAGCATCCCTATCTCCACATGTACTGGCCAGTACAATTAGTTCAAAGTCATCGTAGTACTTATCAAATGCATTCTTAACTGCAATTAAAAAACAAAAACATGATTAGGCATGTGTGTATTTTGTGCAGCAATGCACGTGTATGTATCCATAAGCATGGAGTACAATATAATTTAACTCACCTCGTTTACCCATTTTTTTTTGTTTTTTGTAATGCCTCATTCTCTCTTTGAGATCACCGGCCTGTCCTAGATATCTCATCTTCTTCTCAATGGTCGTACGAGTAGGAGAATCTTTTAACTTCCACATATACAATACCTGCTCACTTGTACATGTCAGAGTTTGATTGATTTCAAAAATATGACCACTTATGATTACAGCTTTAACATTAATAGCTCTTTGACATGTCCAACATTCATCTTCGTTACATTTCTTCCAACGAGGAGTGTCTTCTGGTCCACAAGGAACAACAATTATTTCATTGCTCATCAAATTTACACCAGTCACTGGAGTTGGGGATAGTTGAGAATATCCTAGTAGATTTTGATGACCTTCTGACAAGTTGTGATTGAAGCGGTCTTCCAGACTCTCAGTCAAGTTGGCACAACTCACAAAAATAGTTATTCATTTTTTCGTGTCGAGCTTCATGTTCTTGTATAGAACGAGGAGAGTAGATTCTCTCACAATATTTACATTCTTTGAGGTCACGATGCTGGACGACGTGGGCTAATAATTGATCTAAAAAAGTACAAATTTCATCAAAACATTAAAATTTTGGGCATTCATTTGGAAATTATTTTAGTTAGTCGGAGATTTTATTATGTGTACGTACTTCTATTTTGGAACCCCTTTTGACAAACTCGGCAAACGTGAGGTCGTTCTTTATCGTGAGTTGACAAATGAAGTCTGTATGGATGTTGAAGGGCAAATAGACGGCCACAACCAGAGTGACAGCACTTGAAAACTGCCGTCTCAGGGTTAATATGCACGAAACTTTTGTGCTGTTGTAATGATTCTGAAATTAATGCAAAAGAGTTAAAAATTGTTTCATATAATTGTTCAAAAATGTACATGTCATATATATTGCAGTCCAATCATAGAGTATCATCATATGTATTATGTCATTTGTCAATAATTACGATGAGTTTTGAAGCGCTGGTCACATTCATCACAGGGGATATTTCTCTCTTTAGAATGAGTTGTGAAGTGGTCATTTCGAGCACTGTTCGATCGATAATACCAGTTGCATCTTGGATATCCACAAGGAATCTTACACTCATTTGTCCATCCATGAGTCCTATGCTTTCGAGTGTCTTTCTTTCCTTTTTGTTTGGTAGGTTTAAGTCGTGATGAGTCCATGATCTTGTTCAACTTTTGATTTTGTGTTTTGAGTCAGATGACGAATTTTTAGCATTTTGAAATGAGGAATTTGAAGTATGGCCATTACTCATAGTCCTTTGAACAGTTTCAGTAGAGTTAAAGTTGAATCGTGACTGAAATTCACGTAGAGAATCATCAATTCCTGCGTCCTATTATAAGAATAAATACATCTTAGATTAGTTTTTTCAATCATGTAATACACTGAGACTTAATTAATTGTACAAAAGGCATTGATGAACGATTAAAATGATAAAAATATGTATTTCGTTGTCGTATCATCATTATTCTCAATAACGTACCTGTTCTCGCGAAGCTGATGGTATAGGACGAAGTTTGACCCAATCTTCTTTATCCGACTCGCTTTCACTACTCATTGTTTCAACTTTAATAATATAATTACGATACGGTATGAAATTGAGAAAATACAGTGTCAAATATGAAACTTTTATGATTCGTGTGAGAAAATGACCGAGAAAATATAATTTATTATTTTTTTCTCCGAAGCGCTAAAGTGAAAAGCGGTAACCTTCGCCAAGGTCGCTCTTTTCTCCAGTGTTTTAGTTCCACGACTGCAGCGCTCTTTGGCCTTCAAGAAAATCCAGCTCCTATTGTAGCTTGTACACGCTTTATTTGACACGCTTTTTCTTGAGACCTGACTCATTTTCATTTTTTTCACCCTTACAGTGAATCAAGGATTCTTAGAATATTTCAATCAAACAACTTTACAATGGATCCCAATGTGTGACAATCGATTCACAGAGAGGAATGCTCAAGTAGTTTGTAGACAATTGGGATTTGATCATATGAACATGTTCTTAGACTTTGGCAAACGAATTGAGTATCATTACAATTCCTTGACACGCGTTAGAAAATGGCCAGAACCTTTTCAATGTGTTGGTAAGTGTTGCTTTTTAAATAATACTTTTTTTATTACAAAAAATAAATTAATTTTAATTAATAATCCATTTGTGTGTATTTTACAAAGGTGATGAAAATAAATTGGACGAGTGCCCATTGAGAATGAATGGGCAATTGTATGGGTATGACTATCCATGTCATTGGAATGATGATTTTATTTTTATTTCCTGGTAAGTGATCTTATTTATTTATTAATAAGCAAAAACATTCGAAAACTGATCTTAAATAAGAAAGGTTAACTGTGTTTATTGTTAAACTGTGTTTATTATTATTCTAGTGGGGAACGGAATCTCAATCGGACTATGGAATACTGGGGAGGAATAAGGTATGAAACATTATAGTTAAAAAAATTAAGTTCATCATTATTAACGTAAATGTCATTTGTATTTAGATTTGCCGTGCCGGATTTTGAGCAGGTAATTAACTGATTAATTTTTAGGAATTTTTCCATGAAAAATTATCATCAATTTATAAATATTTAATCTGTATTTAATTTATATTGAACAGCATTTATTTGAACACCGGATGCATGACACCGTGACGCACACTTCTTTTCATAAAGAAGAGAGTATCCTCGAATGGATTGACATTCAGGGAGCTGGAATTTTGCACAATGAAAAAAGTCCAGCCATTTTGGCCTCTATGCAAAGTCCCATCATTCGCTATGTAAATGTCACCAAGTGCGCTTCACACGCAATTTCAATCATCTCAGCACCCAAAACCATGAGACTGGCTTACAATCAGTGAGTTTAATTTTGATAATTACATTGCATGTCATTTATAGAATGTTATTTTAAACTTGTAATAATTTTATAGTATCAGCGACAATATGGGTCTTGGCTTCAGTGGGCTCTCTCTGTCTGGGGAAGCTCAACAGTCTGACTCCAGTTCATTTTTCCCCTTGAGACAATTAGAGATTCCCTATGGACTTTTTGGGATGGTGGATATTTGTGACACAAATAAAGAGATTACAGTGGAAGAGCGAGTTGTTCTCTACTACAAGTATGATAATTTCCCTGTCGACTGTGTCAAAATATTTAGCAGTGTTTATCATGCCAAAAACCTCGGATTTAGGTATAAATCATGAATGTTTTTTAATTACAGTAATTTTCTCATGTGTACTATGTAAATTTATACAAAATATAATTGGTACTTTGCAGACTACTACAATTAAATTTATTTAATTCAACTGGGAAACCATGGCCAGCTGATTATATTAAATTGATTGATGGTGATATTTACAATACAACGACTCAAGAAATAACAACAATCACAATGGATGATGATCCAAGTATTGGGAATAAATTCTATTCAACTAGCTGGCCCAGTTTGAGTGTCAAATTGCATGCAACTGGTGCGAGTGGATATCATGGCTTCATTGGTAAATATTTATTTTTAATTATTACAGCTCATTAAATTAACCATGCCCTATTGTATAATAAATGGCTCATGTAAATTCTTTCCAGCTGAAATTCTGACTCTACCTGTTTCACCCCATGGAGCTGGTACGCATAAATAAATACAATCATGAGTTTTGAAAAAAAAATTAAGAGAAAGTTTAACTTTCACTTTTTAATAAACTAACTTAAAACTAATTTTTTTGATGGATTCCCTAGATCGTAACATTCAACATAATGTGTCGTACTCTGTCTTTGAGAATAATACTGAGGGAGCCTTTTATTATGGTTCTGCTGGTGAAATTAGTCCAACGGTCACTTTGGAAAAGAATCGCTTCATCAATAATTGTCTCCAATTTTATGGAAACTTTTCTTCCTGTCAAAGTCCCATTAGATTTGATGTCCAGAATATGCAGCATGTTTACTTTACGGTAAAAAATATTTTCAACTGCACAAAATCATTAAAAATTAAAAATGAATTCACTCATTACATTAAATCCTCATTATAGAACAATATCGTAAGGGGTAATCAAGGTGGACTGAGGATTGTGTCTGATTCAAGTGGCTCCGCAACGTCTTTGAAGGGCTATGTCCACAATAATGTTTTTGAGAAAAATAATAATCGGCGAATCCTCCATGTTGAAGGGAAACGAAGTAGCCCTTTCCAAGAAATTGTTTTCTATCGAAATATTGTGACGAGAAATAATGCCAACTTCCATGATGTTGTCTATCTTAGTCAGGTATAATTTTATCACAATTTATTTAATCATTTTATTTCAGTCAAAGAAAGAAATTTAACTCTTTGTTCTCTTGTCAAAAGGTGGTCTCAAATTTGACTGAAAATTATTTCCATGCAAATCGTGGAGAACATATCATGGAGATTTCTGGATTTGAAAAAGTCCGTCTACCAATCTATCAATCTTGTACTCATAATTCTTTTTTCATGAATGAAGCCATTGACAGGGTAAGTTAAATAGTTAATTAAAAAAAACTCTTGCTCTATTGTTAATTTAAAATTGAGAAAGTTAATTTTATAAATAATTTAAATTAAATAGGAGGACAAGACAACCATAATTGCTGGAAGTACTGGTCAACAATACGTAGACAATATTTTTGTCAATCCACTCAACTCATATGAACTTGTTACAGTTAACAAGTCACGGTATGTAAATTGTTCAATTGTTTGAATTAACCATTGTAATTTACAATTTGTAAATTTTACAAAGTGTCTCTTGAGTGTTTTCAGTAATTTAAAACAAAAACATCTCTCTAAAAATGTACTTAACACTGTCTTGTTTTTTTCTCCTTTTATGAAAATCTTGATTGAATTTTCCATTTCTTATTATCTCCCTGGAATGTATACCGCATGTGATCTCTGATTGCCCATTTGTTGGACCCTCTCTCTGTCTCTCTCTAAATAATTCTTTGTAATTTTCACAGGCCAAGAGCTATCAGGTATGTTTATTCTCTCATTCTTGACTTTTTTAACTTGTATTTAATTTTTTTTAAATACTACTTTCAAAACTTTCATTCTAATAGCATGGGGGACTTTTAATTATTTTAATGGTAACTAATACAATATTTTAATTTTTAAACAGCCGCTACGGTTATGAATCTCAGAGTGCAGTCGATGCACGACAAAATTGGTGGGGATACAGTGAAAATATTGCAGTTTTGGGAAGAATTAAGGACGAGAATGACAATATTGATCTCCTCCGTGTTTTGTACACACCATTTCGAGTGGATAATCGAACATTACTCTCTGGAAAATGTCCACCGGGCTACACATTAGTCTCCGATACTTGCTTCATTTACGTCGGAGGTCACATGAATTTCACTGAAGCAAAGGATTTCTGTAAACAAGAAAATGCGTCCATGCCTTACGTTCAGTCCAATTTTTACTCCATCATTAATTTCCTCAGAAATCAACAAGAAGGTAAGACAACTTTCTTCATTTCTTTCTTTAAAAAAATTATTCTTTATTGATACTAAATCAACAATTTAATTTTTGTGTGTACAGATTATGACTACTGGGATCGGATTTGGGTTCAAGATGTGGATCGATTTGGAAAATGTACAATTTTTGTGGCCAATGGTGTCGAGGCCACAGAATGTTATTATAAACTGCCTTTTATTTGTGAAACTGGTAAGAATGTCGAATCTTCATCTCTATAATATCATGTAATATTTAACTACAACATTAATTTAATTTAATTTCAGATCCTAAAGTGAATATTGATCCACTGGCTTGGACGAGTGACTCTGTGACGATAGGGGCCATGGTAGCAACATTTGTGGCGATTGTTCTAATTGTTTTTATTCTCGTATTTTGGTACACAAAATCAAAACAAAGACAAATGGAAAGACTGGAGAGAAGAAATTCAATTAGAGCCTCAATTCGTTCAAGTCGTTCATTCACCTCCATGGCTAGTCTTAGTGAAGCTGGTTACAGACGACGAATGGCTGAGATTGTTAGCTCTGTAAGATAAATACACTAGAAATTCTTTGAATATTAAATAATAAATTGTGTTTATAATCTATTTAAATGATTTATTACAGCAACAAAAAGTGAATGCATCCCAAGGGAATAATTTGAATAATTACAACAAGATGAATGGTAGTTTTGACTCGATTGAGAAATCTCCATCACAATTCAACTCAATGGATGCCAACTCTTATGATTTGTATGACACACAAACACACAATACAGGGATTTCTGGGATTTCATCTCCCTCAGCTTCAGAATTTGAAGACATGGCTACATTTAGTCGTCATCCAAATCCATTGTTAAATGGTGGTCACCACCGACAGTCCACTGCCACACACGCCCCTCATGGCTTACCCCCCGTGTCAGCTGTGAATAAAATAAGTGTTAGAGCAGATGTGATGACCAAACCATCATTTGACATGACATTCAAAAATCAAAATTTTCGTGAGACTCCATCAATGGGGTCGATTCCACCCAATGAATATTGGGACTCTTCTTCTCATCTTCAATCCAATGGCCAAGCTGTCAAGTACAAAAATACTAATGCAACTAATGATTTTCATCGTAGTGCCTCAATGGCAACAGCATCAACTTTCCCTCTGCAACCCAACTCAAGGGATGAATTAAATAATATGACGGATGGGTCAGAACTTCTGACTCCAGTCTCTCTTCATCATCCCTCACAACATCATGCTAATAATATGAAAAATAATGGGGGCATGTTTTCAAAAAGTTATGACGCTTTAGAATTAGAGTCAGATGATTTTGATAGGAATAATAGATTCCATCGTCCATCCCTTCCCTCTACTTATAGTGCTAATGTCAATGATATGATGAGTGAGACTCCAACTCTACCTTATCATAAAGATATTCCAGTCACACAAAATAATCCATTTAAAAGTGATCCTTTCCTTGTCACAACAACATCAGGAGGAGAAGGGACCACTCCACGTCCTTTGACTGGAGTTCATGAGACTAGTTTAGATGATTTAGAATTAGACTATAATTTAGATGAGACGGAGAGACCTATTAGCACTTATTTAGAGACTAATGTGGATGATAGTAATTATTTTGGTGGTAGTAGTAGTGGTGGTGGAATGAGACCCTCAAAGAGTCAATTTATACCTAGGGAACATCCACAACATTCTTCACACTATCCTCACGGTCGAGACGTGGACTTTAAAGCGTTGAGTAATCGTAGTAAATCAATGCCTTTAGAAACAGAAATGTGATACCGCCGCTTTCATCTTTTTTAATTATCCAAATTCTTGAGACAAAACACAAAAAAAAGTGGCGATTCCCATAAATTCTATCAAACTACATTAAATACTTTTATTCAGTCTTTTTTAATATGACATTCTCATTTTAAAATGAAATGGCACCAGATCTACAATATTATATTTATTATATATCAAATATTTTATACGAAAACTCGATACGATACGATATCTGTATATGATGAAGAATATCAAATTAATTGAGGGGTCATTATATTATATGTATAAATAAATACTATGTGACGCAGCGAAAGAAGCGCTTGATATTAGCATTTAATAGAGTAATTTATAAGCGAGAGGAAAATTAAATAATTAAATATTATTAAATATTTACTGATATGTTGACGACGAACGAGAAGAAGATATAAAATATATATATACAAAACTCTATATTAAATAATATAGAACAACAAAACTATGAAAACTTATACGAGGAGCTTTACCCATTAGCAAGTTCAATTATTTATTGACAAATGTTAGTTAATTTAATACATTTTATCGTTTCAATTTTTTTTATCTTGCAATGTAAAAATATTTTTCAAAAATTAAACGAGAAAATTTCATTAGTTATATTTAGTGACTTAATTTCAAAGATATAATTTTTCATACATTTGTATGTAATAGAGACTCTCTAAGGTTATTTAATTTCTGCACAGTGGAATTCAATACTTTTTCAAAAAATTATTTAACTTTTAATGGTATGTTATTTATTAATCACATTTGTTGTGCACAAAATGTCTTAAAACTGAAAGAATTTTAATTAAATTTGTGTTTAGCTCAGACTTTCTTTTGAAGAGAAAGCTAAGATAATTTTCATCGAATTTGTTGTTATTTTATTATGATTTAATTTTAAGTATTTATGACTCCATTATAATGAGCTTCCTTAAGCAGTCTCTCTCTCTGAAAAATATTTATTAAAAACTGAAAAAAACGAGTCCACCTTGTGTTCCTTAGCAGGGACGGAATTTACAATTTTTTAAAGAAAAAAAAATCCTGCTAATTAGTGCTCCGTTTTTTTAAAAAAATAAGTTTAAACTTGTTCAAAAAAATGCAAACTGTACTACTTACATTTAGTCTTTTTTAAATTACAAATATAAATTGTTGTAATATATATTATATACTTTGCAAAAATATAATTTACGACTAAGTACAATAATTTATTATTTTTACACTGATGAGATAATCATGACTATAAATATATTAATGTACTTTCTTATGATAAATAAAAAAACCAAAGTCCTTTTTCTCTTCATTTATACAATATTTATTCCATTTTTATTGATTTATTACACTACATTAACTTGTTTTAACAGTAAATTATGTACAGACTTAAAAGGAACTACAGACGTCCTACCTACATTTTCATCTTATAATTGCAATTATGTATTTATATTTACAAATTAAATATAAAAAATTTTATTACTATACGATGAAGACGACTGCATGATGGCGCCTACTCGTAGATTTTGTTGTTGTGGCCAAGTATTATTAGTAATATTTTGGTGATTTTGGGGTGGTTGTTGTTGTTTGATGGTTCCAAAGTTGGTGGACCCACCTTGGTAATATTTTTCGGCCTCTTGACTCCAAGCTATTTCTTGTTGGTATGCTCTCTTAGTATGACTTACAGGCCAAGTCCCTTGACGTTGAATATATTCAGAACAATTAATTTTACAGTCCCCATAACTAGCTGGATATTGTTGTTGCTGTGGTTGAGCATAATAATTGTAATTGCTGGATGAATTCATCACTTCATGACGGGTACCATAGTAGGGTGGGGGTGGTGGAACATTGACCTTGTTCATTGATGATGGGTAGTTGCCATTTTCAATTGATGATTGGATTTTGATCATTTGAATTGGTACCTGGATTTTGACCTTTTCAGTTGGGGGGTAGCCGACATTTTCAATTGACGATTTTGTCCTGACCTTTTCAATTGGTGACTGAATTTTGACCTTTTCAATTGATGACTGGATTTTGATCATTTCAATTGGTGACTGAATTTTGACCTTTTCAATTGATGATTGGATTTTAACCTTTTCAATTGGCGCCTGAATTTTGACCTTCTCAAAGGGTGCCTGGATTTTGACCTTCTCAGTTGGTGGATAACTGACATTGACATTTTCAATTGGTGGTGGGACGGCCTTATTAATTGGTTTAATGACACTGACTTGATTATTTAATGGTTTAGTATTATTGTTGGATAGGACTGGAGGAGGAGGTCGAGGAGCAATGGTCACCGGTGGACGGGTCAGTGAGGGAGATCGAGAAGGAATGATGGGAGCAGCCAAAGACATGGACAAAAGAGGATTCCTAGCAATAATAGTACTCATTGGTGCACAGATTTCAAGAATAGGAGGTGGAGGGGTCACCGATCTACTTGGATGGACAGGATGTGATGTCTCCAAGACAGACTGAAGGGTTGGACAGTTAATGGGACTTAGTCTGGGCCTCTTCTTTTGTCTTAAATTTTGTCTTTCCAGTCGCTCACGTAGCAATTTGTATGTAGAGGACCTATTTATCAAAGAACAAGTGAGAATTCGCAAATTAATTAAAATAAAATAGCATGGGCAATGTGAGTCATGTAAATTAATGCTCCACAATCAGTCAAAATAATAACAAAAAAATATTTACATGATTTAAACAACTGACAAAATGAATGAAGATTAATTAAATAAAAATAGTAAACTTACATTTCTACATAATGTTTTTTCTCATGAGCTTGAAGGAGAGTAAAGTCGTCAAATTGGAGTGAGCAACACTTGGCCTGGTAAGTTAATTTTTCGTCGTGATTCCAACGATGTAATATTTGACTTTTTTTGCCCTCAATTTTCATCTGACAAATATTGCAAATGTCAGTGAAGACACTCGAGTCCCTTTTCCTGGAACTTGTACTTGGTAAATTGACTGGAATATCCTCCATATTTCCTCAACACAGGGAAGAATAATTGATAGGATGACGAGAAATTAATTGGAGACTCGGAATGAATCTTGTCCAGTTGATGACCAGAATGTGAATGAGCTGAAATGACCAACTCGAATTAAATTTATATATTTCTCCTGATTCTTGGAAATGAGAGGGGGAGAGGGGAGGAGACTTTGGGGATATTAATACAATTATAATAAAAATTGGATAGGTAAAAATGAGAAACATTTCTCAAATTCTTATACCGTCGCCTTATCTCCAGAGCATTGCCTTCCATGTCTTTTGCTGTTAAAGTTAAATGTAAAAGGGACGGATTCCTTAGATTGTCCATCCCAGATGAACTTGAAATTTATTGGGAGATTAGACGGAAAATATTTTCTTGCATAAATTATTGTTTGGATAAAAACGTTTAGAGTTGACCATTCCCGTCTTCTCCTGTAGTGAGACAGTCGACACTTCACATTTTAAAACTTTTGTATTTTTTATTATGTACACGTGTAAATATATTCAATCAATTCACAATATTCTACAAAAATTCACGTCCTTCACACAAAACTCATTGGCAATTCTCATCCAAAAATAATATTTCCTATCTCTTTTCTCCTCTCCGATAAAATAACTGGACATGGTCATACTTTTTATATGTATGACATGGATTGTAATATGAAGTCGAGCAATTTTTGTGACCTTGGTCAATGACCCACTACAATGTCGGATGATTTTATTGAAACGTTATTGGACTGAGGGTATTAAAATAATTTATTTTGTTCAATATTCTCAATACTTTTGTATGTATATATGTAGTATTTATATATAACTTGAAATTTAAGACTTAAAAACTCTTCTGACGACTTACTAATAAGCATTTTGTAAATTGTCTTTTATTTTCTGCTGGACAATTTTAAACTGACTCATGAGGAGGGAGAGACCAAGACTGGTGATAAGGGAAAAGTCGAGGACAAATCGGGTTACAAAATTCTGAAGAGAGAACAAAAAAGTCCTCCAATATTAAATACTACTACCACCAACTAAACATAAATAATCCCTTGGGTTCATTGGAATAAAACTAACTTTTTTTGCTGATGTTATGTATGTTGATCAAGAGAACATGATACACATAAATAGGTATATACGTTTAAAATATATAAGTAGTAATTTTATGATTGAGGTCATAAAAATTTATAAAGAGAGAGACGACAAAAAAATCAACACTTTGTCAACACCATTTATATTACAACTATAATGCTAATTACTTACCCTGTATAACTTTAAGAAAAGGTCAGAAAAGGTCAAGCCCGTGTTTTGTTTCACTGCATACATATATATATCTCCTTGGTCTTGTTTCTTTAATCTAGAACGATTCTTGTCATTTGACACTTCCTGCAAAGGAACCTTCTCATAATATCCATCATGTCATCTCACCCCTCTTTCGTGTGTGTCTATGTCATTTTTAAATGTGTAAACATTTAACCATTTTTAATTTATGACTTTTTCTTATCTTCATCTCGTCTCTCTCAATGTTATTATTGTCACAAATTTCTTGTCAATTAATATTCAATATGTGATATTTACTCTCTCTCTCTCTCTTTTGTTTGTTTATCTTTTGAGAAATTTAATTTTACTCTACTCACATTCTTAATTATTCAATACTTGTAATTTGAGTCAATCTCCTTACATGACAAATATTATCACATTAAATTTAAATATGCTAATGATTGTATTACAATCACATTCTTTACGTTTTTTGCTGGACAGCATATTTTTTTTTATTTGAGAAATATAAGTCACAATAATAAAAGCATAAAATAGTCTTAATGGGGCTTAACATTTTAGCAGTAAATCAAAGACAGACTTAATTAAATGTATTATGACTAATGTAATTTTGAGTAGTCTCAAAAAAATTGATGATGTTGAAAAAAAACTATAGTATAGATGTTACATGTTATACATACATGTTGTTGTATAGGTACATAAGGTAATTATAATTAAAAAATTGGAGAGATTATTTTACAAATTCATTTTATTTTCCTTGGCCCATTTCTTCATAATACTGAGAATCTTCTCTGCTTGAGTGTTTGAGGAATTACGTAATAATTGTATCATGTCCATCAAAGATTCCCTGCATAATTAATTTACATAGATAAAGTGTTACATTACATTGTGTCTATGGAATTTGTAGATTAAATTTCTCAAATATTTCTTGTATTTTTAATTTAAATTACTTTGGCTCATGCCCGGCTATGATGAGTTGAAATACTCCAACCGTTGCCCCCCTCTTTCCTTCCCAATTATCTTGTGTCTGTCACGACAAATCACAACAAAATTAACAATTCAATCTCAATTAATTATGCACGTGACTTTTTTTACTAATTATTATTGAATATATTACTGGCTCAAATTTCTCGAGAATATCAAAGGCCTTTGCTGCATAAAAGAATTGCCCCATTCGATAGCACTCATTGGCAATCAGCTGTCATAATCAATATTTAAAATAACATTTAACAGAGTTAAATGGAAAGAGATAATTTCATTTTAAGTTAATTTTGTAGCTCAAAACCTGAAGAAGTTGAAATGACTCTGATCCCGTCTCCATCCTCTCGTATAATTCCCAAGCTAAACGTGGCTTTTTATTCATTATGTCTATTAATTAAAAAACGAATTTGATTACTGTTCATATTTTTAAATTAAATTAATCATAATCATTAATTTGAGTCATTTACAACAACGGGCCATCCACTGAATGTAAGTAAAGTCACTCCGAATCTTCTCGCTTTGAATCATACCAAAAAGGGCTTCAGCCTCTCCGTATTTATTGGTCATGGCAGTGGCCTGTATGTACATGGAGTAATATGAAGTTTATAATTTTATTGAAATAATATTTAATATTAAATATTTATTTTAACAGCCTGTTCACAAGAAACGTTAAAACGTTTCGTCGCTTTGGATCCGGCAATGTTTCCCATTCACTTATCATTGAAAACATTGCCCAATCTTTCCCTCAACATTTCTCATGAACTCAGAGTACATTTATGTATATACCTGTGCAAAATTAAAGTTAAAAGTATCATCATTATAGTAGTGAGTTCGGACAGAGTTGAGATAGAGAATACAATGGTCATAATTTGAATTTAGAAAATGAGCCGAGGCCATACAAAGACGACCAAAGACGCTATCATGTTCCGATTCACTAAAAGGAGAGATAAAATTAAATATTTTACATATAAAATATCCATATGTATTAGATGACCATTAATTTAACATTTTGATAAATTCTTACCTCGATCCTATCCGATTGTAGTAATTTTGAGCTATAGCCAAGTTTTCTTTCTATGAAATGGAAAAAATGAAAAAAAGATTAAATATTTTTAAAATAAATTGCTGTGACCATTTAATTACATTGCCATGCTGTTGATGTAGTAGAACATTGACAATAGCAAATAAAATTAATTCTGGGATGGTCTTGGCTTTGAGATCTTTCATGAGGGCTGAGGCATTAACCACATCATCCTACAGTCGAATAAATAAATAATATTTATTATGAATAAGAGTACGAATTAATTTCGTACTGAAAACGTTTCTATCGAATTATTATATTTCGTACTTGGTGAAGATAGTAAATTATTAAATTGAGTCTAGCTTCAGGAATGACATCAACTAATTTAGGGAGAACTTGAAGGGCTCCTTCTCCAACTCGAAACACTACCAAACTATTAAAATTAAAATGAAGATGCATTTTAATTAAAACATGAAACAGCTTTGTAACATTTATAACTAGTCACATAAAATTCTGTACTCACTTGTGACGAATTAAATCATAGGCATTAGAAAATAGTCCATGTTTTGACTGCTCCTCTTGATGCTATTTAAAGAGAGATTAAAATGAAGATTGATTAAAAAATAATTAAGAATTTATTTTCCTTGAAAGGCTAAGCATTTGTTATATTTACCAAAATATTAAAAATGGGTTTCAAATCTTTCTCAGCAGCTGCTCCCGTATACAAACGAAATGTATTACAAGCCCTCAAATTCATGGCAATAGCGGAATCAGCATGGGCTTGTAAATAAACGGCTAAAACTTCTTGAGACACATCATAATATTCTAGTCGATGATAGCAGAGAGCCACATAAACATTTAGAGCTACATAATCCCTACACAATTAAATACAATTAATTATTTAATTTGTTTACTTCCAACTATTTTTAAAAATGAGAGAGAGAGAAAGTAGGACAAGAAATTGGGAAGGAATCTTAGGAGTGACCTTTCTTCCATTAATTTTTGGACTAGTGGGAGTTGTTTTTCACATCGTGACATGACGAGGTCAACTAAATAACAGGAAAGCATGCCAGGATACTGTTTTGTACTAGGATTTCTCATAATACTATAAAAATAGTCAAAAATTGAAATAAAAGGAACAAGGGGAATACAAGACATTAGACAAAATTACCGATTGTCAAGAAGAATTCTTTTGTAAATGTCAATGGAACTTTGAAAATCCATTCTCAGGTAGTGAATAGAAGCAAGACTTAATTGATTCTCTAGCGTTTCCTCCAGTTTTCGATGATAGGACATGAGATCATCTTCATTGTTTAATTTATGAGCTAAATGAAATAAAATTCTAATTCGAAGATTACAGTCCGTTCCCTTCTCAGCCGAGTCCTTGGCCTCATGGTACATGCCCATGGAGAAGAAACAACAGGCAATATTCAACCAGGTCAATCCTTGACCTTCTGCATCTTGTTTTGTAAATAATTCCTTGTACTCATCCAAAGCTTTACGATAGTCACCCAAATGGAAACAACAGTAGGGAATTAACGATGGATTTCTTAATTCATTTATACTTCTTTGAAACTGAAATGTAATTATTATTAATGTTGAAGCCATTTGAACTCATATGAATTTAATTTAACTACATGCTATATTACAAGGGTACCTCGAGGAGAGTTAAGGCTCCTATGAAATCCCGTTTGTCAAAAAAATCTTGTAATTTTGGAAATTGTTTCTGTATATTACTGTCCAATCCTCCTCCGACTCCAGAGTGTCCTGCTTCTGGAGGTGGTCGGGCCCTTGAGAGTAACTAAATAAAATTATCATTTTAATTTAAATATGTTTAAAATACTATTTTCAATCCATTCACAAATTGCAATTAAAATTCATGTCTCTTTGACTCAACATTAATATTATACATGCACCTTACCATTGGGCACTTTAATTATAATTAATCCGCTTTATGAAAGTTAAATGCACTTGTGACAATTATACAACTTGTATAATTATGTATAATACACAAACCACAATTAATTGTAAAGAGGATTACAGCACAAATTCCGACAAATCATTGAACTGAAAATACAGGAAAGAATTGACTTTTTCACTCATCACCATGACAACCGAGTCAAACTTTGCGTTGCGACCCGAAATACGTAAGTCAACCCATGAAGACTGGAAAGGGGAAATGAATTATTTTAGTCATGAAATAGACTGGTCATGTTTGTAGTTTATTTAATGAACAAATCATATAAAAACGAAAACAATAGGCATTGTAATGTATATTAATTTGTTTAGTCGTCTTCATCATCCTCAACTTGAGCTTGATATCTTCCTAAATGGTAGCTAAGAACAATGAATAGCCAAGCAGCAAAGGAGAGACCCAAAAGAAATGGTCCAGCCATACAACCCCAATATATTTTAGCCATCTTATTAAGCTCATTAAAATGATTAACAAAAATAAAAAAGGCAGAGAGCAAAGAGGTAGCCCAGGCAAGCTCCAAAACATTTTTGATGGTCATTGGAGGTGGATTGGGATCCATGATAAACGTCCTGAAAAGAATAATGAGACAGTCTTTGTTGTAAAACAATAATTAATTGTGTGCATTCTGAACTCTCTCATAATAGACACTTGGAAAATCATTGCTAATAATTTTACATTTTTCAAAAAACTGTATGTATTTACCAGAGGAGAGTTAGAGAGCCCAAAGTGATCCAAATTGATGCAAAATAATGAAATTCATTATGTATGTTGATCCCTTGTGGAAGATTATCAATAAGAGAGATGGAAATTATGCTGACAAAAGTTGACAAGAGTAACATTCCCCCAAATTTCTTGTCCAGAGTTATGGGCTCTATTCTTTCTAAGCGTGCTTGTGACGTCATTTTCATTATTGGATTGCTTTTAACTTTGAATTTTTACCGTGAGTCATTTAATCAAATTGAGACATCCTCTGTGGTCCACATTTTTGTTCCATTGATCCCTAAAATTATTGGACAATGTACAACTATTCCAAGTGCATAATGAAGAGAGAGAGAGAGAGAGGATTTTTTTGTCGTTGATATTTCAGCGTTGCAGCGACGCGACGGCCATGTGGGTATCATAATACCCCCCCCCCCCCTACACGGCCGTGTCCGTGCACGGACACTTGCGGTGACAAACAGCACCGACTTAATGTACATAATTTCCATGACAAGTTGTTTTTCTACATGTAAAAGGGAAAGAAGGTCCTCCCAAGGGTCAGTTACATAACCTGAGAAAAATGATTTCAGTCATTCATGGACAATCAAATCAAAAAATCAAACAAATATTTTTCAAAATTTTTTGAAACATTTGTACGCACACTGGTCTCACCATCAGCTGAATGACAGCAAGCCAATGTTTAAGTGTAAAAAATCCACAGTGACTCTCTGACTTGGCAACGCGCAAGCGAGCTACGAGGAAAGCACGCTTGAAGTAGAGAAAAATATCCATCTCTTTCATGAAGTCCGGCGTGGTCCACTGGTAGGATTCGTGGCTCTCAACTATTGCTTAGAGCACCCACGCGGACCGGGTTCGATTCCCGGCGTCGGAACAATTTTTGCAATTTTTTCTTCACTTTTTGCATGATCCTAGAAAGGATAATTTGCCAAAAATTGGTTATGACAGGGACCAAAGTCAAAATAAAGGCAGCCCATAGCTCTTGTCAACTTTTGTTAGCATAATTTCCATCTCTCTCATTGATAGTCGTCCACAATGGGTCAACATACATAATGAATTTCATTATTTTGCATCAATTTGGATCACTTTGGGCTCTCTAACTCTCCTCTGGTAAATACATACAGTTTTTCAAAGATATAAAAGAAAATTATTAGCAGTCACTTTTTAAGTGCATGAGACTATCATAGTGAGAGAGTTCAGAATGAACACAATTAATTATTGTTTTACAACAAAGAGTTCAGAAATTAGTTAGTCGAGCACTAAAATATTTTTAAATAATGTATTGATTTTTCAAAATGACATGTGTTTTATATACTGAAAGAGATTATCCTTCAATCTGTTTCATTCCTTGATAAGGACAACTGCATTACAAATGATTGAATAAAAACACGATATTATATAATTTTGTTAAATAAAAGTACTGAATTGAAAACCTGATCTTGGTGGTTATTTTTATTCCTATACAAAAGCATATCCATGTATTTACTAAGCCTATGAAAATAATTTACTTTTACTTAAATAGCCACGTAAATTGTACTGGAGTGACACAAGAATTTTTTTGCCCATGCAGCCTTGTAATTTCTCCCTTCTGTTATCTTTGTTTCTGATAAATATGACTCCAACTTGTTTATTCTTGTTGCAAAAATGGTCTGTATGAAAAATCCGTAGTTTTGTAAAGGGAGAGTGAATGCCAATGTACACATGGAAAGATAAATAAATAAGCAAAGGGAGAGAAGAGGAAAAAGATGGAAAAATAGTGTATTCGCATGATGAATGATTAGCAAAAAATGGAAGGAAGGAGTGTTACTATACTACATTTGTGTAGTTAAAATGATCATGTTTATACTCGTAATGATGTTCAATTCCAAGCATCCGCATCTGTCTTTGTGTATCTTTCATTGAAGAGATGAAGAAGAAGAGAGCACATGTAGAAGTTGGGGATTTTAAATGGGAGATGAAACTTTGTTCAAAGCCGGTTGACCTTGTGTTCCATGGGATTGCTCCTCGTACTCGTGTACATTGTGTAGACTCACTAAACATCTCCCCCTCCGCTTCTGCTTGCCTCTTAACTCGTAAAAATTATTTGATTATGTCCTTGTTGGCCACACTGTCCAGCTGACATCCAACCGCCACTGCACAAGTTAAAGTTAAAGAGGCAGCATGTGATTCTGATTTGTTTTCCATTCTCCCAATTATTTTTTTACATGAGTTATTTTTTTATTTTCAAATAACACACTTTATTAGCAATGTCAAAGTCTAATTTCAAAGTATTTCTTGGTTCGTACATTCATTCCAAAAGCAAACAAGAACCCTATGTTCTTATTCCGGATGGAGCCATCGGTGTTCAAAATGGAAAGGTATTTAAACTACATCTGTCTACAATTAAATAATCATTTATTTTTTGAATCAATTTGTGACACAAATTTTGTGTAAAATTTTACACAAAAATTTGTTTGCATGTTGGATATCTAAGTACTTATGTACTTAAGTAATTTATAATATGTAAGTAACAATTTGGCATGCTAAATGTAGTGGTGATTAATTTGATGATAATTTGTCGTTTGATTAATTCTGTTTAAAGATAGTATTCGTAGACTCGGCGGAGAATCTGGAGACACTCAAAGAGAAATATGCCTTTGGAAGTGACGTCATTCAGATAATTGGACGAGGGTATGAATTAATCACGTTCATAATTTATGACAAAAATTAGTTCAAGATCACAATGACATTGCCTATGTGACATAGGTATTAATGATTATACTTTTTATTTTTATTGTTAAAGAGAATTCCTCATGCCTGGACTCGTTGATAGTCACATCCATGCACCTCAGTATTTGAATGCCGGCCTTGGTCTTGACCTTCCTTTACTACGTAAATTCAATATTTTATTCCATGAATGTCGCCAGTAAATAACTTTGTAATTTCATGTTGACATTTTTAGAATGGCTCAACAAATACACTTTCCCTACCGAAGCAAAATTTAAAGGTCGGTCAATTTCTTTATAAATTATGGATTAATGGATTAGTGAAATGATGGGAGTAAACAATAATCATCTACTTTCCCCAAATACATGTATGTAGCTTCATATCAAAGACTATCTATACATTTGCTATTGTTGATTTTCAATTTAAAGATGTTGACTTTGCCAAATCATGTTACAAAAAAGTTGTCGTAAGTCAGAAAACCGAATTTACCTAATAATTACACGTCAGATTTGTTATGGATTGTCAAGAATAAACTAACTTTGATGTACAATTTTATTACAGGAGCGTACTTTGAGAAATGGTACAACAACCGCGTCTTATTATGCGACAATTTATCGAGAGTCGTCAGAGATTTTGGCAGAGGTTGTTCATAATTTTGGACAACGAGCTAGAGTAGGGAAGGTCTCGATGGATTGTTACAGGTATTATATGAAATTAATAAGTTTGTCATGCCTTGCCTGCCTGATACAGATCAAACTAATTTACAGACCCTATTCCATATTTTAGTCCAGATTATTATGTGGAGACGACTGCCGAGGCTCTTCAATCAGCTGAACAATTTGTTATTAATATCCTCAATAAAAAGGTACATTTTACATTTGTATTAATTATATTATTCATATTTTAAATTGAATGGAATAATTCCAAATTGTAATTATTACAATATGACATTAGATTGAAAATAATCGTCTTTATTAATTATTACTTGCAGTATCCCTTTGTGAAACCAGTTTTAACTCCACGATTTGCATTGACCTGTTCCAGAGAATTACTCATGGGTAAATAATTAATACTGTTCATAGGCTATACGAATGCTTAGCTGTCATTACATGATGACCAAGTTAAATCTGTAAATTTTGTAGATTTAAAAGATTAAAATAAATTATAACATTCATTGGGATTAAATTTACTAATAGGATTATCGGCCATTGCTCGCAAGTACGATGTCCACATTCAAGTATGTTTACACATAAGTTTGTCTATTTATTTCATGCCACATAATGAATTCTTTCCAAAGTGAAGTTAAGATGTATTAATTTGAAATGATGATTTGATTTGATTTACAGACTCATTTATGTGAATCAAAACCAGAAGTTACTCGAGCATTGGAGTTATTCCCAGATTGTGAGACGTATACAGAAATCTATGAAAAAACAGGACTTCTTGGACAAAAGGTATTTTATTTGTAACCCCCCTGGCTTGACTTTATAAAAATAAAAAACCATAATGTTCACATTTAAATGACAGACAATCATGGCGCATTGTGTTCATATGGAATGTGCAGACGAGGATTTACTTGCACAAACTGGAACAAGCATAGCCCATTGTCCAACTTCCAACTTTAGTTTAATTAGTGGCCTTTGTCACATTCAAAAATATTTTGAAAAGGGCATTACTGTTGGCCTTGGAACAGGTACTTAAAATACTTTCTTAAAACTTAAAACTTAAAATACTAATAATCATCATCTAAAAATTCATTTACAATGACAACCAATGTTTTTAGATGTGTCTGGTGGATACAGTCCTAGCATTTTGGAAGCAGCACGGTAATAATCCTCTTGTATACTTATACCTATTCTATATTGAAAGGTAGACAGTGTCTACTAGACACTAATTTTTTTGTATAAATACTACCTATCATAAACTTGACATTACCCTAAGTCTTTGCATCATAATTTAATGAATTCTCACAGGCATGCAATTTTGATGTCGAAAGTAATCCAAATGCAAGACGAATCCTACAAACCTGTGACCTATAAAGATGCCTTATACTTGGCTACGTTGGCTGGTGCTGAAGCTCTCGGAATGAGCCATGAAATTGGAAATTTTGAAGTAAGTCATATTTGATTTCCAATGCTTGCAATAAAGTCTTCCTGTATGCGCTTTTCTATTATGAATAATATGTTTGCAAAATTAGGTCGGCAAGTATTTTGATGCCCTTCACATTGACCTCTCTGCGGACTCATCACCCATCCATGTTTTTTCCAATGAGGGTTTAGACGAGATGGTCCAGGTGAGTTAAATTAATGCCATGTTTTTTGTGACTTTTTCACTGCTAATATCTTCAAAAGTATCTTCAAAATTACTTTGCCGGATTGTGAATTAAATTATAAATACATTATTATGTTTGATTTTTTTGCCTCACAGAAATTTTTCATGTTGGGCGATGACCGAAATATTATTAAAGTTATTGTTGCGGGAAGAAATGTTAAACCAATCCTAAGCTATGGATTTCCAGTGAAAGCGTGAAACTCAATCAGCTGAATAGTATATAATACTATTTGCATATTAATTACAGCAATAATATTAATTTTTAGGGAATTTAAAAAAAACCAAACAAAAGCATTTATGTACATCAACTGTCAATTATACTATATTCTACATGTATGTGTCTTCCCTTGATGAATTGAATGGTGGGCCATCACTTGTTTCCACAAATATGCTAAGCGAATGAAAATAATCAAGATCAAATCCATTTATATGCATTTATATATTGAATTTTCTCAGCTGTTATTAAACTTGACCATAATTATTATTTAAATGGGTCCAAAAAATAGTTATAAAAAATCTTGTTATTCAATAACACTGCAGCAGGACTACAGACTATTATATAGACACATAATAATGATATTATGATTATTACTTACATGTATAAAAAGTGGTACAAAAAAGATTTGAAAAAAAAATCCTTTTACTAGCTATAAATAAATATATATTTATTATACTGTACTACCATTGTTGTAGCATTTGTAAAATTCTCGAATATTGTCTTAATAATAAGGAAATAAAAAAAAAGAAAATTGTTTAACAGAAACAAGCCAATTCATGTACACATTTGCTCACATTCGTTACAAATACACAACAACGATTTGCTCATGTTAAAACCAGCCTTAAAAATCATGCCGTCTTAAGCAAATTTTTACATGTTTTAGGCAATATTTACAACTTTTTGTCGAATTGTAATTAAAATTACTACCAACCTGGTAGTACCAGTACATAATACAGTATACTCATAATTTTTTTAAAACTGATCAACTGTTTAAAAAAATTATACTTGATCTTGACTAAAATCAGACTTTTCTGCAGTGGAAATTAATTAACTCACAATGAATAGGCTTTTATTAAAAACATTTATTTCTTAGCTTTGGACCAAACTCCAATGAAGTCAATAATGACATTTAATTATTTTTTCTTTCTTTTTCTGATTCAAGTTCTAATGGAACTTGCACAAAAATTGTTTCACCTTGGATCAAATTCACTCCTAGTATTTAATGGTGAACCAAAATTCCGGACAAGAAGGGAACCATATTTGTTCTAGCATTTTGAGCTGCTCTCCCCACTATAAATACAAAGTTTATATCATACGAAATTAGAAAAGAAAAAATGTCATTTAAAATCTGGTTGTGATAAATGAACCCCAAAAAGTTGGTAAACTTGACAAAAGAAAATACACGTACTTGGAAGAGTAGGAACTTTATCAGTTCCATGTTCCTTCATCATATGGTCTTTTAAGTGTATCCTTCTCAAATATCCAATGCCTGGACAAAGTGGGCAACGATGAGGCCTCATTCCAGTGTGACGATACATGTGCTCCTTCAAATTTGACTCCTGATTAAACGTTTGGTCGCACATTTTACATTTGTAAGGCTAAAAATTAAAGCCATTAATTAAAACATACTACATAGTAATGAAAAATAAACTTTAAAATCCTATAAATTACCTTTTCACCAGTATGAATGTACATATGGCGACGAAGATGATCACCAAGTTTAAAGACCCGATGGCAATGCTAAATTAAAAATTAATAATGACAAATCAGATCTCAACCGACATACCGATCATCACAGCTAGTATAAAATATTTCTAATACTTTTACCTGACACTTGTATTTCTCATGAATCTTGGTCTTGTGTTCCGCCATTATTTGTGGGGCAGAAAATCCATTCCAGCAAACATCACATGTAAATTTTCTATCAGCTGGCAAGAATTCGGGATGTTGGATGACTTTATGCTTTCTCAAATCTTTAGCATCCTTGAAACCTTCATCGGTATTGCAATAATTGCATTTGTAAGGCAACTTTCCAGTGTGCTTCACCATGTGAGCATCAAAAGATTTTCTCTCAATGAATCCAATATTACAGATGTGGCAAGAGTAAGGCTTTTTCCCAGTATGAATTAACTGATGTTTCCTCAAACCATCCCGACTACGACATGCCTTTCCACATTCCTGCAAGAGAAATTATATAACATTTAAAAAACAATCATTAACGAACTTTGAAAGGATTTTTTAAAGTAATAATTTTCAGGTTGTACACAACTTACAGTACAAACATGTCCTTTTGGCCGATGAATTTTCAAATGAGAGACGAGTAGAGCTTCACAAGAGTAACGAAGGCCACATTCTGCACAAACGTAAGGATTACCTCCTGCATGGATAGTGGAATGTTGTTTGAAGAGTGCTGGGTCAGAAAAGCCTTTCCCACAATACTCACATCCGATCAAAGTCTTGTCTTCATGGATTTTCAAATGTTCATTCAATTCTTGAGATCTCAAGAAGGTCTTTGAACACTTTTTGCAGGAGAATAGGTCAGTGACACTAAAGTCAACATTTTCATGGGTTGCTACATGTTTCTTTAAGTAGTAGGCTGATGCAAAGTCCTTTTTGCACACCTCACAATTGAAGGTTTTGGTTTCGGCATGAGTCTTGACATGAACCTTGAAGCTTGCTCTAGAAACAAAAGTTTCATCACAGCCATCACACTTGATTATTTTTTCTCTTTCTGAATGATCATCCTTTCGATGTTGCATGAGTTGAGTTCTTGAGCTACAAACTCTGTCACATATGGAGCATTTGTACAATTTCCCGGTCTCTGAAGCATGAGACCTCAAATGAAGAGCCAGACTATACTCATGTCTGAAAGTCTTCTCACAAACGGGACACATAAATGCAGAATCTTTTGATGGCTCTGATATTGCTACTTTGAGGAAGGTTTGTCTTCTTTTCCGAACAATTTGTGGTTTTGGAGTAAAGTAAATTGACGTCATTGTTCGTTGAATTTGCTTCCTATAAAAAAATCCACATGTTAACTTTATTAAAATAAGTAGAGATATGTAGTGATTCACTACTAGTGAAAGAAAAGGAAAAAGGGAGGTATCATGAAGATAAATCATGATTTGATAAAAATGTACAACTTCAAAGAAGGTGAAAAAATATAACATTAAACCACCAGGGTTCAGAAGTTGAAAATTAATTTTGGTGCAATTTCAAGACAATGAAGTTACAATTAATAATCTACACGTTCTGCCATCAACACCAAAGTAATAATACATGTCCAAAAAAAATTCATGGGATACTATGATCAAAAAAAAATAGTCATTTCATATTCTTACGCTGACTTTGATTCGACTCCATTCTTGGCTCTGAAGCTCGTCAAGCTTCCTTTAAGCTTTTGAAATCGTTTGGCTCTACTGGCTGCTAAATGTTCCCTTTCTTTGACAATCTTCAAAACTTCCTTTTCTTTCCTCACCTCTCCGGTATAAATCTTTTTCCATTCTATCAAAACAATTTTCAAAAATACATGTTATAATTTAATTACTTATAAATTAATAAACACGTCCATGAAACTGTATTTTTTAATTATTTTCACAGCTTAAACAGCCATAAACAATGACCAAAATAATTGAGGCGGGTAACTTACTTATAGCAACAGACTCTTTTTGTGTATCCAGCGGGAAGTCACTTGGAGGTCGATAGGTCGTCAAATACGTAGTGACCAAGCTGAGAGCAATTTTATCCCTCTCCTCTTCATACTTTCTGACAGCCTCTTCCATATTTTGATGAAGCTCATGGAGTTGAACAACATTAACTTGACATTTTGAACAAAAATTCTTAACATCTTGTGGTTTCGGCCGAACTTCGGATGACTCGTCGTTTTTGTCATTATTATTATTTGATTCCTCCTTGATGGTAGCATGACCAATGTCACCCAGACTACCCAAAAGAAGAGACTTTGAGAGGAATTGCTCATACTTGGTCGTCTCAAATATTGTAGTCGTGGCCACAGTCTCCACTTCCACATCTTCAGGCTTGCCCTCGCCGCTCATATTTTGTCCACACACGAGACAATGTCCAACGGAAATAATATCCTTCTCCATTTGGTCCTCCGGATTGTCCGGAATGACCATCTCCGAACTTTCCATTTTTCGTTCACAAAAAATTTAAACTGACACTAGATTCTTCGTGGTGTCCAAGGAAGGGCAAGGAAGTACCAAGGTTAACTAATGCCTGAAATTATTTTCTTCAATGGCGGACTCCGAAACTCGTCCTTCAAATTCTTCCGCCAAAATCGCTGTTTTTAGATCCCCTTGCGTCGTCTCTCCTTGCCCCGTCTTTCCCGATTTTATTTGGTTGAAAAAAAATTAAGTGTGAAGTGAGAGTTTATTTCCCATTTTAATGATTTTTTGTCATACATTACATACATGGGCATGTTTATCCTTACTTTAAACAATTATTAAGTACATTATGTTTCATTCTTTTGGCTACAAATTGCCTTTTGGTTGGTTCATTTAATTTAGATTTTAATTGTTGTTTACTAACAACGTAACGTAAGAGACTTCTGGGTCTTGATCCTGACCAAAATCAGTCATTCTGTCCTCTCCCAGTTCACTCAAATAAAGTTGAGTGGGTAGGCCAATATTCCCGGCTGTGATGATGCAATTGACATAATTTTTCAGAATGTCTTGTGGGACTGGGGTAGTAATATAAAGACTTGTATTTTGTTCCCTTCGTCTGTCAACACAACGAACAATGCCATAACCATAAAATTCATTTGAATGTGGACTTGCATTTAACTACCATCCTATTATTATTTTGACGACTAGACGAGACTAAGGCATGTTGAGGGAATTTACAAAGAGCCACAAGATTTCTATTCATGGCTTGTAGAATATCATCCTAGAACAGTGTAAAGGCGGTCATCGTTTCAATCTTAATAGACGACAAGGAAAGGAAACTCTATTTAAAAATGGTCAGAAATAAATTATTAGTATGATGTGAGATTTTTATCACAATTTGTTAGACGTACACTCTTAGTGGATAGGCGAGGAGACTATGTATTATTTTCACTGAAGATTATTCAGTCTGTTTGGATTTGTTTATTTTAGGATCTTTTTCATGTTAAAACTTTAAAAGTGAAAAGCACAAATAATTTTTGTATTTACATCTATTTGCATGTATTACAATGAGATTTATAGGCATGGTATGTATAAAATTAGTCATTTTAAAATGTTATCATTTCTCATGAAGTTGAGTGACTATCCAGTCTCATTTTCGTTTATAGAACATTGAGACATAAAGATAATATGTTAAAATAGTCATTTATTCTAATCATTAGAATTGCCTCTCTTGTCCATGTTTTAAAGCCTGTCAGCAGGGGATTGATGACATTGCATATACGCACGAGTCAGAAACTCTTCACATGTAAACAACATCTCTCCACAAGTGACGAGGTATTTTACATGCACAATTTGACTAAGAAAAATAGTAACGGTGAACGCTACTTTAGTGCTTAGTAGTTGACTGAATAATTATATGCATAACGCCGCTTTTGCTGTATCGAGGAAGTTTCTCGCCGTCGCTAAAGTGTAAAATTGTCAACTATAGCAGTCTCCGATATTCACACCGTACATTGACATATTAATTATTGTGTATAGTTAAAATTCCTGTGCCTGAGGTATGTAAAAAAAGAATATTAATTAAATTTACAGACATGTATAATAGTTAAATACTAACTATGTATCGTAATTTGTATTTTGTCTATTTAGTTAATAGAATTTCGTATTGGGGACCATTCCTAAGATGAAACCCGATAGTTCGTCAAAAGATAAACAACGGATGTTACCACTTGCATGCAAGCACAAGGGATGCGGTCAGTTTATGAAGGATCGGGAGAGTTTGTTAGTTCATCTCATAAGTCACACCAAAAAATCATTCAACTGTGCCATTTGCCAGATCAATTTTGGTACGAAAGGAAATCTTGAAATTCATCTAAAGTCCAGTAAACATCAAGCCAATGTCAAGAGTTCAGGGCAAAGTTTTCTCTCTTCTTCATCTTCAGAGGAATCTTCTTCGGAAGAAATGTTTTCAGAGGATGACCAAGTGGTTTTGATGAACCCTCCCCTATCATCACCTCCTCATGCCAGTTCAACAAGAGATGATGATCTCTCTGAGTCTCCCACTTCAACATGTAACTCTGAGTTTACTTGCTCGTCTGATGTGACTTATAGGTAAATACAGTAAATACATTTTGAATGCTGGTGGGCTTAATTATAGATAAAAGCAAAAGGGGAAAGGGACGTGCCAAGTGGAATTTTAGTATAAATTTGTGGGTGTTATCAATTGCATGGCTTCTATACATAATTAAGTACTTATGGATTTTGATTCTTATTGATTGTCCGTTTGTAGGCCGGGTAAGCCGTCCACACCGAGGGCTCAACGAGAAAGGAAGAGACAACTTACACAAAGGTATAAGTACAATAAATTTTGTACATTTCCAAATTGTAGCATGGTTTTTGCCACTAGTCAGAATTTGGCCTATCATCTTAAAATTCATCAAAATTCAAATGAATTTCCATTCAGTTGTACAGTTTGTCGCAAGCAGTACAAACGTGGGTCGAATCTCCAAAAACATGTAGAAGCTATACATGCCCCAGTACAAGGAATTATAACATCCTCTCCACAAACTGCGGTCGAAAAGGGGCCAGAAAAAAATCCAACCATTTTACAAACTAGGAACAGTCAAAGAGACACTACTATTAGGTAGGAAAAAAGTTGACGGTAGCAATAATTTTCACGTAATTTTTACGAGTATAATAATCATCAGTATATATTAGAAGGGTAAAAAAATTAGTCGTGAATTTCAATGTTCATAAGTACTGTAGTACCAGTGTGTACACACTTACACAAATATAATTCCATAATATTTATGTGGCTCATTTTTATATTCCAAGCTCTACCAACAAGAAGATATCTGGGAAAAAACATTTTATTCGGAAGATCTGGACAAAAGGCAAGGAAAGACTGGCTAAGATGACTTTTTGGGAATGTAGACAAAAGTAAGAAATTAATATAATTTTTTTTATTAAATAATGAATTAATATTTTTTGAAATGTATGATGTCATTTTTTGACTTTTATTTTTTTGACAAAGGAAACTAGGAGTTCTTAAACGAAGAATTCTTTTGCCATGCAAATTTTGTACCAAAATATTTAAAAATAAGACAGTGTACAAGGTTCATCGTAAAAGACATTTAGTTTCAAAAAGTCAATTAGCTAAAAATCCAGAGTCGAGGGAAGTAGCTGCAACTGTAGCTGAGTTAGGTCATGGAAATATTGAAGTTGAGTCTGTGGAACGACCTACCCGTAATACTAATCATTCTTCTCAAGTGACTCAGAAGAAACCAGACCAAACAGTACAAGTGACTGAAAATGACAACAATAATAATATTTTGAGGTACTTATTTTTTCAATCTGGTCATTGTGATTAAAGTACTAAAATGGCTTTAAATTAAATGCGTCATTATTATTTTATTTACAGTGTAAATGTGGACAGTGTGAATGAAGAAGATTCGAGACAGAAAGAAGTCACTTCAATGGAGATCATAGAATCCGGAATACATGTCAATAGCAAAGAAAGTTGCAATACTGAAAAAAATTCAGAAATTTCAGTTGTTGTAATTGAATCTAGTAAAAAGACACGGGATAAAGTAGAGATTAATAGAGCCCGTTTGTCAAACACATTATCAGATTTAATTGCTCTTTGTAATCGTTTAGCAAATCAATAATGGCTCATGGCTGTTTACAATTAATTCATTGATGTAATAATAAATTTATAAGGCGGATTTATAAGGGAATAAAAAAGAGAATATAATTAGAATCATAAAAAATTATGGGAATATTTATTTATGCATTGTTAATAAATAAACTGATTTTATTCTCCAATTAAAAACTGATTATGCAATCATTGAGTCACAATGTAATGTCATAGTGGAGAAAACTAAGGAGGCAATCGAAAATTTTACAAAACTTTTTTTACCTTTGAGGATTTTTCCTAAAAATTCTCTTTAATTCTCATTTTGTAAATAAAAAACTTCAAGTCCAAACATATCAAAAAATGGATTACTTATAGGGTTTGCCAAAAAAAAGTCACGGTTTTGAACTTTGACCTCTAATTTGAATTTCCAAGGTAAGTTTTGTCATAACTTTCATTTTTCCATTGTGATTAGAAACAATTTTACTTTCTAACTAAGCACCTGAATTATTAACAATAGTATTTACCATTTAAGTGTTTATTATTTCTTTGAACAATACAGAATTGGAGTTGACAAATTTATGGAGAAATGTCAAAACACAAGTTCTTGTTCAAACATTCACTTCCCTATACAAATTTTACGACTGAATCAAATGATGAGCCGACTGAATCAACTCATCCTACACCAGCATTGCCATCGTCAGTTATCACAGAATGTCAGCCACAACAACAACCTGTCAATGACTATGTGGGATCATCCATCATAATTTGGAATCAAAATAGAGCATCACAACCGTATGAAATTACGGAACCAGAGAAAATAAGTGTTCCAACCAACCATCATTTCAATCATGTACCAAAGGATGAATTAGATGAAATTTCAAGAATCTCACCACTTCAACCAGCAAGTGCATATGCAGGAATTGAAGACTGTTTCTCAATTGATTCATCTGCATCCATTTTGACGAGTCTTAATACAAATGAGTCTGATGGAATTGAAAACTTTTATTCATTTCAACCCTTCATTCTACAACATGAACAACCAGAGTATTCTTATGAACCCCTTCCATTCCAAGATGATTCAAGTACAATAATAACATCAAATCATCATCATCAAGACTATTCCTCTAATGTTATTCATAGCAACAATGTAGAATTTTGTACCAGCAATGCTCAACTCGTAGAGTCACAGCCTGTCGTTCTAGAAGAACAAAGACCATCAGAGTCCTGCATTCCTCAAAGTATTCCTAGTCAAATAATTAGCTCAAGCACGTCTACAAGTTGTACTACAAGCGTCATCAAAAGTATACATCGGGTTGGTGTTATTACGAGATGTCCAGCCTCTACTGATCGAATCATATCTACCTCTTCAATACAATCGCAAGAAATTCAAGAATCAAAATCTCCGTCTCCTAGTCCAAAGACCGTAAAGGACGAAGAAGAAACAGTCCCAGTGAATATAAGTCTTCTTAATAAAAATATCATTATTCATGAAGGTAATTAGTTCATTCTTTATTAATTTATTTATACCATCTAATGCGATGATTTTATTTATTTTGATGACTTTTTTCAGGTGATCCAAAATATGAGTGTAAAGTGTGTCAGAGGAAATTTAAAAATAAGAACAATTTCAAGTATCATATCCATGATTCAAATGACAACACCGTCTTCAAGTACACTTGCAAAGAGTGTGGCAAAGGGTTCATTGGTAGTACACATTACAAATACCATCTGCTCACCCATTCAGGTACATTATGTGTGCAAATTTTTGTCTTGTAAAATGTAATGTCTCATGCCTTTATGATAATTCCATGACTGAAATGATTTTTACATATTTTTCAATTTTAATAGGGGAACGTTCACACAAGTGTACTGAATGTAAGAAAGATTTTCTAACTGCCAAAAAATTAGACAGGCATATGCTAACCCATAGTGGAGTCAAGGCTCACCAATGCGAATTATGTCCAAAAGCATTTCACCATCAGAAAGAGCTTGAGCACCATATCTTGACTCACAAAGGTTTGGAGCCTTTTAGTTGTAAAAGTTGTTCTAAAAAATTTACTGTTCGATCTCAACTTATTACTCACGAGTCCATTCATACTGGAAATGAAAAATTCCCTTGTACAGTGGTGAGTCAAAAATATGGCAAAACAGAACTATATACTAGTATATTGTGTGGTGAGAAGTACAACGTGCATATGACAAATTATAATTTCAATTCTGTTTGTAGTGTCCAAAGCGTTTTGTCCGTCCCAAGCATTTACAAGATCATTTACTTATACACAGTGGTAAGTTTATGCAAGGATTTATTTTTATGTAATCTTTTTTATCAGATTTTTGACAATTAATGACATTTATTGTACAATAGATGAAAAGGCTTTCAAATGTGAGAAATGCAACAAGGCTTTTAAAACAAGAATGTCTCTCAACCATCACATGAAGACTCATTTGGACAAAAGACCATTTAATTGTGAATGTGGGAGAGGATTTGTTCTTAAAAAGGACTTTATACGTCATCGCAATGTTCATATTGGTAATTTTTAAACACTAAAAATTGTATCCTCTACATAATTTTATTTTCTAAATTAAAGTTTTCGAATTCAAAATAATTTTTAAAAACCTTTATCTTTTTTTAATAGCTATTGCCCCATTCAGTTGTCCACAATGTGAAAAGAAATTCGGAAGAAAGGACAATTTAACTCGTCACATTCATTTACATCACACAAGTAATGGATCTCCACAATGATTTTTTAAATTGTGCAAATGAGTATGGACATTCGCTAGTTGTCATAATATATTTTGTACATGATTTAATCGAGAAGAATAAATGTGTCAATTTTTCCTTATGAGATTAAAATCTTTAAAACGATTTTTTGATACTTTTTATTTCTTCACTTTGTGGCGCTTTCATGAACATAGTTAAGCTAGTCAAATCATTCATTTTACATAATTTTAATAATGAACCCGAAATTATGATGATAGTATCATACTCCTTTTTTTACAAGAATAGTAGTCATTGAATTAATGATGACAACATTTGATAAATTTCATTTACTGACTACAATTTATCCTTAATTATTGTAATATTATATTAACTCTATTTTTATTACACTCGCAAAGTGTATAGTATTTTCCTTAGCATTGAAAATAAAATATTTTTTATTATTAAGCAAAATGCTTTCAAAAATTCTTATACGTATATATTTGTTTTCTTACAACTACATTTATAAGTAAATGTACGGTTTTTTAATAATATAAATACCGTCAAATTATTTCTTGTTATTATTATTATATATGTAATATATAATACATGTATCTTATTAATAGTTTTTTTGCACTTTTTAGCACTGCATGTAGTAATAAGTGATGAGAAGTATTTTCAAATGATTAACAATAAAAAAAAATCCACTAAAAGGCTAAAAATTGTGTAGCTCCCGTTCAAAAGAATAAATACTTTTTTGTCTTCTATCTCCTATAATTAAACTAATGAACCATATTATTAATTAAAGTAATTAATAATAAATTAAAAATTTAATCTTCTCTCCTCATTAAATATTAGCTCGTAAGTTGCACCAAAAGCGTTTCAATTCAGACAGTACGTCACTGTCACTACCAGAAAAGATTTGTTTTTTTTGGTTGCCTATATTAATGTTAGTCTATCATCAAAGATAGTTTTTGGTGATGTTTTTTTTTGTTTCATATATTATCCTGTACATAAAAATATTTTGAAAAATTCAGATCCTTTTTTCTAAGTATATAATTATAGGTATGAAGTATGAACATAAATTCTAAATGCTTCATGATTATTGTACGGGTATGATTTACATAATATGGTATAGGTAGTAATAATAATATATAATGATTAAAGTACAAGTGGATTGGACGTCAACTATAATACATAATAAATAATAATTCTATTGTTAAGTTAGTCCTGGAAAGTGATGATCACTGGAATTATTTACCGGCCCCTCTTCCGTTGAACTTTCCGGCTTGGGTTTCCGTAGTATAGTGATATTTATCAAACCACGAATCTTTCTCATCATATCAATTACTTGGGCTGTGTCCTGGTCTCGGAGAGTCTCACCATTGACCTGAGTAGGAGACATCAATTCAAATTAGAGTGAGTCAAAAGTTTATTTTATTTAATAATTTGTACATTTTTATCTATTAATTACCATAATAATTTCATCACCAACTCGTAAGCGTCCATCTTTGGCAGCTACACTATCAGGGTATATGGCACTGATAACAAAATAGCAAAATAAATATTTTTATTTTAAAAACTTTGAATATTAATTATTTTAATTAGTTTCAAAATACTGAATTGGACACATTGTACACTTACGTAATTTTGTGATGAACTTTCCCCTGTAAGCTGAACCCGAGACGACTACACCATCTCCGACTCAATGTAATTGTAAAGATCTGTGGTATTTAAAATAAACAATTTAATGTTATAAATAATTGAAATGAAAAATGAGAAAATGCAACAGTATGCCACTCACTTGTTCTTCATTGCATTGAGTGGCAGGATTGGAGACTTCCATATCACAATCTCGATCCACCGTTTCTCGTCCATCCGGAGATCTACGTTCTGGTAAGACTTTTCCATTATCCCGAGAAGATGAATGACGACTATCATCTAAATTCTCTCCCTCCACATCATCGTAATCATCCTCATCATCATCACTTCCTCTCTTTCGACTTGACCAATGTTTTAAATTCCCAGATCGAGATCCCTCTGACGTGGTCATTGAAGAAGATCCAGCTCCTCCAGCATCTCGAAGTGACAATGTTGAAGTGGCTACGTCGTCATCTTCATTCAAGAGAATTCCCTTCCACTTTAAAAGTCCTCCTCCGGAGGATTTTGATGATGATGACTTGTTCTTGTCATTACTCCCACTCTGGCTACTACTACTACTATTACTACTCCCCTTCATCCCACCCCCTGTACTCGTCATCATCTGCAAGGAAGAGACAGACACAAACAAAATTAAAGACGCTATCTTACTTTTCTCCATGATTATCATGAACATCCTCCAAGATAAGTCCCTATCTAATAAGCCCCGCATCACTTCCTCCTCCCCACTCCTTACCTCTCTTAACAAAATTAACTGGGTAACTTTTAATGATTCCCTCTCTCTCTACAATTTCCCCTAATTTTTAAGTAAAGTTTACTAAATCCTAATTAATTCTTAATTTGATGGCTCCCATTACTCACAAAAAATGAGAAAAATCTACCAGCATTGCCTCACAGAATAGAATAGTAAAACAAGAAGAAGAGAAATTATACGAAAGCAATCTTTTTTAATTCATACGGGCAAGAAACCAGTCAATTTTATAATTAGTATTAAAGTTACCTTCAATGACATAAAATTCCCACTTGCATTTCACGACAAAACTCTTAAAAAATTAAATCAAGTCACTGTACACTCCGTTTCGTAGAACAAGTCACACCAAAAATAAAATAATTAAATGTTCTCTCTCCATCTTTCCACTTGACTTTTAATGAAATTTCTCATCTCCAAAATTTATCTTTGATAAAAAACTAAACTGAAATGGTATTTAATTGAAATAAAAACTCGCCATTTAATTTCAAAAAAAGTAGTTTGAGATCAAGTCACTGATTAGAAGTTGTGTAAAAAAATTCTTTTTTGTTTATTTGAGACGTCGTCTAAAGTGCAAAATGAGACTAATACAAAGATGTGCACAGTTAAGAAATCTTGCTCTGTACTAAAACAAATGGGATATGAATTTAGAGAGACTGAGAGTTGTACATAAAAATACAGAGAGAGATTTATATTGAGGATTGACTAAAGAGGGGAGATGTATTTACCATTCAAAGGGATAGAGAGAGACAAGACAGTTGAGAGTAATATAAGCAGCACTCAACAACAAAAAACACATGACAATAAAAATACCTGTATGTATGTACAATTGACTCCACACTTGTCTACAGCATTCTAACAACTCTACTAATTTACACTTAAATGGCAATGAGTTTCAATGAGAAGGAGAGAGAGAGAGACTCTTTAAAAAAAATATTGTGTTCTCGTCATTTGCATGATCACATTCTATAAATAAATGCAGTCACAGAAGCATAACCTTTAAACAAAACTTGACTTGCATCATATGATAATACACAATATAAATTTAGTGGAGAGGCAAGAGGGGAAATAAAATTTAACAATCCATTTTTCTTCTGCAATTAAAATTATGTTGTTAAATAATTAGCGCAACTTAACGACTCTAACAAACTGCCTTGATTATATCTTACAAAAATGTCCTCGTTCTTTTTCTAAAAAATTTATAGATTTTCATCTCTAAATATTTTTCAATTTCTATTGTACCATGAAAAACAAATCTATTATTTGTATTAATTTAAAAAACATTAGAGAGGATTTATAGTTTGGGCATTAAATTTAAAAATGATTGAAAGTAATAAAATGTTGGTGACCCACTTGTTGACTCTCAATGGATGAGGAAGAGAAAAGATTGGAGGGTAAGTCAATATCAGACATGGGTGAATCGCCATCTTCTTTATGTCTTGCCTTTGTCTTCCCCTTCCCTCCACGACCATTGGACGGTAAAAGAATTGCAGATTGATATGCAGGATGACCATGACGAAAATTACTGGGTCCTCTCTGACTCTGACTTGGACTTAGTCCAAAACATGGCTCTGACACTATACTATCATTCTGTTCCCCCAAATAGAAAATAAAAATAAAAGAAATTCAATTTAATTTGACATTTATTCAATTGTACACCAAAAAAAAGGGAACTTTATAGTTTAGAAACTGAAGGGGGGTCATGTTATTAAATTGAGTTTTCTTCATAGTCTATTTATTTTTGATAGAAAATTGTGTTGTCAAAATGAAACTAAAATTGGATTTTGATGATTCTAATAAAAATGATATTACGTTTTTTGTTGATATTTATAAAAAAATGGAATGGAAGATTGACTTACATGAGAAGGCCAGTCACTGGAGAAGGATTCATCTTCCAAACTACTAATTCTATTAAGATGCATTGTGTATTGACGAAAAGACGGTTTTCGCTTGACCCCTTCCCCATCCTCATGACTACTACTATCCCCCCCTTCATCTTCATCATGGGAGTGCGGATGGACCTCCGTCTTGGTCTCAGAATGTTGGGACTCTTTGTCAACCTGTCCAGTTTGACTTGTGGGATGGGGATTAGACATGGAATTGGAGGTGAGATGCTTGTAAATGGTTGGCCGGGGTCGGTCAGTCTTATGATTATGGGATTGTGTAAAAGTTCCATTGGCTGGAGTTGACTCCCCACTCCCAGAGCTCCTCGTTTCAGCTGGATAATTATGAGGCAATGGCAACCCTCCACCAATGTGACTATTCTTGACACTCTCTGGACTCTGACTTTTATTTGATTTTGGTGTGAAACGACCCGCAAAACCTAGTTTTCATCAAGAACATCAACGAGGAGAAAATAAAAAGAACACACAGAAAAAAAAAGATTAGAGACTCAATCCACTCTCTCTCTCTCTCTTAGGTACATACACTTAAGACCATGTGAGATCCTTAACATGAACAAGGGAAAACGTCTGTGTGTGGAGAGAGAGAAACCCAAAACTTTTCTCTTTTGACTTCCTTTGTGCCCAATGTTAGTACAGCCACTGAATGTGACTGTGGAAAGTAGAGAGAGATAGGGCTGACTGAGTGACTTTAAGCCGTCGACGTTCACGTAAAAAAAAGAAGGGGGGGGGGGCGATAAAAACAACGAACATTGACGTCAATGAACTCAACCCGTTTCTTTTCTCCCTTTATTCTTCCAATTCTCTTTCCGCTTACAACAATCTCAATCTCATGGAGACACCAACACTTTCCTCCCCCTTTTCTCTCACTTGGGCTTTTTTTTATACTAGGAATACTATTTAGATATATGAGACCCACACACACACATATGGACTAAGATGTATTGAATCATTGAAACAAGAACCTTATTTTTTTTCTCTTTAAAATCTTCTCTAATCTTTAATTCTTTCTGTCCTTTTCATCATCCACATCTTCCCCTTCTTTCTGTCCTCTTTTATTTGGGGGATAGCATTTCTGCTTCGCATCATATCATTCAATTTACACACCCCTCCCCCTCCCCTCCTATTCACTCTGACTCTCCTCCTCAGTCCAAGAGAAGAAACACAAACAATTTTTTATTGTCATCTTCCTCAATCCGCTCATCCTCATCCCACTTCTTTCTCTTTGTGTGTCTGAGTAAATGGGATCAAGATGGTCTAATTTTCCAAGATAATTTTAATTACTTTTTGTTACACAGAACTTTCTCCTCGTCTTGTTATAATTGAGTATTTTATTACAGGGGACTGTGTGTGATGAGACTCAACATCTCTCTCGACATGTTTCAACATGGATCTCTCCACTGAAGATATGATCATAAAATGGGGACAAAAGAAGAGGGATATATTTTCCAAGAGAGAGAGAATGAGAAATTAGATAAGAGAAAGAAAGAGAAAGGCTTACGGTCTAAGGCAGCCGTTAAAACTTCAGGTGAAGGTGAAGGCGTGACTCCAGGAGGATGACGTCTTCTTGGGAGAGTGGCTGGGCCATTTCCATCTTGAGAACTATGAACCAATTTATGGCCTCTTAAACCACTCGTTCGTCCCGCAGTCGAGCCGGGTAATGAGCACTTTGGGTCAGATCCACTTATTTTCTTTCTTTGAGCCAAGTCATTTAACATGTCGATGGCCTCTTGCCTGTTCAAATTCAATCGTCAATTCAATTCAAATCATTATTAACTAACCATCATTCCAATTCTTTATGCCTTTACTCATCCATTACAATGCCTACATTATTTTAACTGTCATAGATACCACTAAGCATTAAATCAAATGCAGAATGACCATCCCCATCTCAATCATTTTTTTGTGTTTCCCCCATTTCCCAATTTGGCATCTGAATTCCCTCAACAATTTGTAGGGAAATAGTTCATAAGGTTGTGGAAAATCTCTAGTCTACAACTTGATCATCATCTTGAGACAAAGTGGAAGGAGGACGGGTGGGAGGGGCAAGGAACGTGGGGAGAATTTCAAAAATGCAAAAAAGACACACGCAGACTAGAGATATTTGTAGACTGTAGACACACATGCAAGTGAAAACTAAAGTTTCCTTCCTTCCTAGAAATTTCCTCAAATTTCCTCAAAGAACCAAGAGAGAGAGAGAGAGGCGTTATACTTTGGAATTGACATGTCAACAAATTCCTTCCTCATGGATTAGTACAGTGCGGGTCTACATGGTGTGAATAATTATAAGAGGATTTGAGAACGTGGGCTATATTCTGTGACTGGCATTTGAGAGAAATGGAAGGAAGGGGGGGGGGATAGGGATTCAATTAGCCACCATTTTGAGCAACAAGAGAATTACACAAAATAAATATTCAAGTGTCCCTTTTCATATATAAAGTCATGGCTTTTCTCACTCTCATTATTTATCTTCCCTACTGCTCACTTTCCACTTCTCAGCTCTCAATTTGTGCTTTTACCAGTTCCTTCCCTCATCTCTACTTACTCTTGTACTTCTAGCCCATGCTCAAGGGCAGTCCGTTCTCTTTGCCCAGTCATCAAGTCCGTTCACGTCCCATTTCCTTCCCCACCATCAACGGAAAAAGACCAAATACAAGCACAGAAAAAAACGGTGCTCTCCCTTTATTTGCTTTCTCCCTTTGAAAAGAAGAAAAACCTTGAAATTGTGCTTTCTCTCCTCTCAGTGTGAGTCCTGCAGATTGGACTCTCTACTCGCCTTGAGGCAATTTCCCTTCTTTCTTTTTTCTTTGACCAAAAAAAAGTTACCCAATGTGAAAAATTCATGAAAATGGTGGTATAAATAGGTGAAAGGTACGTGGCAAGTTAGAGAGTGAGAGAGCAAAAACAAATTCTTTTCACATTTTCTTCCCTTTTTGATTTTCATACGCTCACTGCCCTCCTCCTCCTCCTCCTTCTGCTTCTGTAGAAGAAGCGTGAGAGAAAGCGAGAGAGAAAGTAAGAAAGGAAGTTGATCCCCCCTTTCAATGTCTTTCTCCATTTGTCCCCATGGATTCTGTGAATCGTCATAACCTTTCTCTCTCTCTCTTCCCCTTTTGTACAAGATGAAAGGCCATAAAGCTTTATACATTCCTTTTTTGTATAGGAAATCCCGTCGATTTGAATTTGAATTATTTTTCATGGGGAGGGAGGGGGCCTACAATTTTTCATGCACAGACTGGAACAACTAGCATGGAAAGAATCCAGTCCACAAGTTTTTTTTTCACATGTACAGATATTTCAAGACTTTTTAAATCCCCCATCATAATTTTATAGGAGAGGAAGAGATAGGGAGAGAATTTGTGAGATGATTCGCAATAAGTAAAAACAGGATAAAGAGAAAGATCTGTAACGTTAAACAGATTAGTTGAAAAGAAAGGCATTGGGAACACAAGAGAAAGGAGAAAGTGGAGGAGAGAGGAGTGGCTGTTGGGGTCTGAATTGTGCAATTTGTGTCTGTAATAAAACTAATAAATTCTATGCATCGTCTCTCTCTCTATTCTTATCTTCCTCCTATACAAACCCCCCCCCCCCCGTCTTATCACTTTAGTGGATGCCACAAAAAAGTGGATAATATACATAAGTACAAGTAAAGAATAAAACTAAAAATATTATTTTGTTCTTTATCCCTTTCCTCTGAGAATTTGTAACAAGGAACAAAATAATTGGAGCCAGAAGGAGTAGAAAACCATCTCTTATTTATTTCTTCATTTACGTCATCAACTAGAAATTTATCTTGTGTGTAAAATCCACTTCAGGTGTTTCCTTTTGTGTGTGTCCCTTCTGTGAAAAACTTTTGTCTAAAGTGTAACTTTATCCGGATGAAATTTAAGGACTGTGAAAATTGGAATTAATGGTCTCTCAATTTTATTTCTATCCTAAATAAAATTTTATCCATTAAAAAAAACTTACTAGAAAAAAATACACCAAATTGGGAAATTGAGGGAAAAAAACACACTCGCTTGGTGTGGACGTCATTCCTTACAATGTACGAATTAATTTATAAAAAAAGAGAGACTTGTGAATCCCACTCGAGTTACTCGTCTCGTCTCAAATTTCATTTTTAGGACCTTTCTCCCAATACAAAAACAGAGGAGAAAGTTTATGTTGAGATGGGAGAGTATTGTATTCTCATAAAATAAAATTAAATTTCAAAGAGAAAATATTAATGTTGACCGAAAAAACTATCCAATTTCTCCTCAACCTCAAAGTCTCCCCAAAAATGGGATAGCTATTTTATATAAAAAGAGAAAAGAAATTCAAGAGGACTAGATACCTGAGTGGCTTGGTTTTGATGGACTTGTGAGACTCGGTAGGTGACAAGGGTGAAATGGGTGTTGGAGCTACGTCTCGATATAGTCTCAATGTCACTTTAGAGGTACATTGTCGAAGAAATGAAATGGCGTCCGCATGACTCACCCCTGAGAGATCATGTCCATTCACCTGAAAAACGTTGACAAAAAAAAATACACATCCACATTACATAAATACAGTAGCTTTCTCTCTCCACTATACCAAATAAAGAAAGTCTATCAGAATTTCGAGTCTCCAACAAAAAAAAAACATTGGAGAATATTTTTTCAATCATGAGGTCAAAGGAGAGAAAAAAGGGGGAAAATAGAATCCAAATAACCAAAAAGGAAATTTTCAGGGGATTCTGAAATGAGGTTTTTTTTTCTTTTCAAAAAAACAAAAGGAAGAGAAAGTGAGTTGAATAGTGTAAAAAAAGGAATTGTTTTCTTTTTTGAAAAAAAAGTGAATTGAAATTCCCGAGTGAGAGGAAAAGGAAGAAGAGGAATAAGAAAAAGAAGACTTACAGACAAGATACGATCCCCTGGCTGAATTCGTCCATCGCTCAGTGCTGGATCTTTAACCAAAGCTCGAACATAATGACCCAAGATACTCGTATCTTCTTGTCTCAAAGTGAAGCCTAAACTTCCTCCCTCCTTTTCAAGGGTCACTTCAAATTGCTGTACATGAAATAAGCAAAAAAAAGAAGAGATGAATGCAAAAGATTGATTACCCTACACGAAATTCTTGCACATTACATTTCACCATCATTCTACATTTCTACATCCTTCCCCCCTCCTCCTTTCTCAACAGTATCACATCAAATAAATGACTCCGCCATACATTTAAATTCATTCTCGCATTTTCTCCTCAACAACAGCAACAACAAGGATAAGCAGAAGAGCAGAAGAGCAGCTGTGAAAATGTTTTCTCGTTCTCAAGGAGAAAGTTTTCACTTTCATATCCCACTGTCCATCTTTCTCTCTTCCTCCCAGGCCCAGTCTCAGTGGACGAATGTGTTGGGAGGCTCATGACAAAATTGTTTTTTTTTGCTATTTTTTTTAAACGCAAAATTCTGTCTGTCTGAATTTGCACATGCTACTTGTATTGTCTAGAGTCGAGTAATTAAAAAAGTATGCTTTTCTCCATTTTTTTAATATGCAAGAAAAAAAAACTTTCACCAGCTTTCTCATCCTTGATGGTAAAAAATTTAATTTAATTCTTGTGTCTAAATTTACCACCTTGATCTACATTTAATAATTTAAATATAAAAAAAATGGAGAGTAGCACACATACAGGGACGAGTACATGCTCATAAAGTTATGGACTCGGAATAAAGAATAGAGTCCACAAGTGTTTCTTATGATCCACCATCTCTCTTCATTTTCTCATCCTCATTTTCTTGTCTTTTACATGCACTACATTTTCTATATTTATCTAATAGTCTCTCTCTCTCTCTCTCCTTATTTCTGCTGACTCGACTGTATTAAACCACCCAAGGCTTTTTCACAAGAGAATTTTAGTGAATTGAGACAGACTCAAAACATGTTCCATCCCCTCCTCTTTCTCCTCCGTCTTGGTCTTTTCTAACAAAATTACTTAAAATTTTAACGTCTAAAGAAAACAAATGTCTACAGTCTGAGTTGAGTAATAGCATCATATAAATATGTATATATATTTTTTTTAAAAAAATAAACTTTCTCCTTGTAAATATTTTTTCAAAGAGTCATGTAAAAATCAGGCCATATACAAAACATGGGAAACACATGTCAGAAAAATAAAGAATTTTTGAGTGTTCTCTTCACCATTTAAAAAATAAATAGAAAGTGTGGTAACCTCAAAAAAAAATAAAAAAAAAATTGTAATGACAATGTTTCTCTCTCGTAAAATAGAAAAGAAGAGTTGAAGGGAGAAAATTCTTTTTATTAAAATATTCATGAAAAAAAATCCACCAAGGGGGTAATGCCATGGATGGTGGGCTACTTTTGAAATTTAAGTTTTCATGAGTGTTGAGGATTAACAAGAGATAAGCCACTCAAAATATAGTTGAAAATAAAAATAAAAAAAACAAACTTTTCTCTTATTCTACACAACTCAAGGCTATGAAACATGAGAGTCATTCTCATTCTCATGATGGGGAATGGAGAGAGAGAGGAGAGAGAAAGGGAAAGGGGAAATAAAATAAAAGAGAAAGTAGGGTGAGAGAACATTGCATTATTCATTGGAGGCAAAAAGGGAGAGAGTTGTCATAATACAGGAAAAGGTTAGACCTTGGTACAGAACAAAAATTGGAGTCAAAGATTTCTTTTCTTTTTACATTTGTACTCTTTTTTCCCATCACATCTCTCATCTCACTTTCACCCTTCATTTACAATTCGTAAGATTGAGGGAAGAGAGAAAGCACAAGATAATTTAAATTCTCATCATTTTCAGACAACAAAAAGTGAATCAACTTCTTTACTTTTTTCTTGTACTTTCACTCCAGCTTGCCGTGCTTTCTAACCTACAAAAGTCAGACTATGCTCTTACACTAAGGTGAAAGTGGAGAGTGTAAATTGTTAAAAAAGTTAAAATAACTCAAAGGGTCATGATTTCCTTGAGTCTGACTCCATCCTGACATTTTTGACTCTATCACTCTGACAACTAAATCCAACTTGGATTATCCTTTGTAAAGTAAGACGGCTATCAAGAGAAAATCATGACATGAAGAAATCTTCAAATCACAATCTGTGCCGTCAAATAATAAACTAAAACACATTGTGAAATCTTTTATCGGCCATTTTAATGTCTAAAAAAAACTCTAAGAAATTTATTACTTTCTCTTTCTCTGCTACTTACTAGATTAAAAATATAGATCACCACCAATAAATTGAGACACTTAAAATACTTTCCACTTGAGCTCGAGCTTGTGACGTCAATTTTAATTTTTATGCTTCAATTTTTACTCCAATGAAAAATCTCGTCTAGTTTATTTAAAACTGTAGAAGAGTAGAATAGGAAAAGCCCACAAAAATTCAACTAAAACAATAATCTCATCGAGTCTCTTCTCCCTCGAGACAATTTTTTAGAGAGACTACTTTACAAGATTAATATATACATATATATGTATCATGTACATGCATGTAATTTTAGTTGATTTATATGAAGCATACTTGTCCCAATTTTGTGAGATTGTTTTGTCCATTAAACTAATATAATTAAAATCCTTGTTGTTGTTCTTGTTGTTGAGTCTACTCTTATCAAAATAAATTGTAATTAAAATAAATGGGAGACTTACCCCGTACGAATGTGCAGTTGGATTATGAAGTTGATGTGATGGAATTTTAAGACTAGATAAAGATTTGGATTTAGCAGATGGGTTAAAGGCGGAAGATGAAGATTTCATAGAAAATGAATCCTGCGATGGATTCCCTTGACTTTGTTGGTGTTGTTGTTGTTGCTGTTGTTGTTGTTGCTGATGATATGCCATCAATTGAAATTGTTGATGATTGTAATTATTTCGACTATCATAAAATTGTGAGTGAGACAGTTGGGGTTGTGACAATGAATTTATTGACTGTTCCAACATGGTAAAACCCGGGACATTGGAAGGAGGTCGACAACAAGTTAAAATCGTTTCCGTTGGCGTTGTTCTCAGAACCTCCAGGGCTTCCTAGTATTTTTTTTTTTATTAGAAAACAAACATGAACAAAAAAAAAGTTACATTTTTTTATAGCTTACACATGTTCAATTTTATATTTGTATCATTCTAAAATATTATTAGCCTTATTTTTCACACAAAATACAAAAAAAGGGGGAGAGCCGTTCATTCAACCCGACTCGGCATATTTCACACAGACACACAAAAACTAAAATAGAACTATAAAATATTCTCCATATGTTGGAAATTACAATAAGAGAGAGAGAAAGGGAAAAACTTTTTTGCAAAATAGCAAAATAAAAGAAATGTGTACTGTATTCTTGTCGAAAAAAAAAGTTTGCAATAAAATAATATTACTTTTGTCATGTAAGCACAAGTCAAAAGAGAGAAAGCTTTTATTTGGGGGTTTGTATTTCTATAATAATATTTTGGATTTTGGAATTGTGAATTTTTGTAAAAGCTCTGGATAATCCCTGGTTTTGGGCTTCCCCTCTCTCTCTCTCATTTCTTTGAAGGAGAGAAAATAAATAAAAATAAAATGAAAGGTAACACAAAAGAGACAGCTATCCTCTCTGACATGCTTTCATCTCCAAAGTGTGAACTGAGAGCTAAACATGGAAAGAGAAAGTGGAATCATAGTAAATACAAAAAAAAGACGATTGTGGTGACTTTTTTATGCTACGCACTCCCAAACTACAAGAAAATCCATCCATTTCTCTCTTTTGAGTCTTCAAGACAAGTTGCGACTTGTAAAAATAAAGAATATGGTTTGAAAATTCCTCCATGATAAAAAATATATATTCTCCCTCCCCCTTTTTCCTTTGTAGTCTCTTTACTTTGTTTAGTACTTCCGAACAAAAGAGAAAACACAAATAATATCATCATCTCAATCCCTACTTTCTCTCCTTTATTTACTTTGAGCATGCGAGAGAGTCATCACCAAAAAAAAAGTTTTTTAATAATGTACAACATGACAATCTTTTTTTGTGTATTAATTTAAGAGAAACTTTTCCATGAAAAAGAAATTAATTATTATTTAAAAACTTACATAATTGGTCAAACCCGTGAGTGGGGCTCCATTAGCCTTTAAAATGATGTCCCAAGGTCGAAGTCTCCCAGTTTGATAGGCAGGCCCCATAGGAAATACTTTTTTGACTCGGATGAGTCCGGGATAGCATTCCTGTTGACGAGAAAAAAATAATGTAATAAAATACACAACAACAAAAAAAACAAAGATTTGAGAACCACAATTTTATGCACGTAGGGATTGGTCATGTCAACGACAAAATCAACAAAAAAAAAGAGAAAGCAAATCCAACCGACAATGTCAAAGTGAGCGTGAAGGCTGGAAAAGCTGGCAATTTTTCCACCATTCAATTTCACTTTTCGACTCTCATTCCTTCCCAAAATACGTAGAATAATATAGAGAGAGAAAAAAAAGGCTTCACAAACAGGCTACACTTGTAACAAGGAGAAAGACTATGGGGTGTTGTTAGCCCCATAGTCTCAAAAAAAATATTTTGTTGGTTATCTGTGTAATCTAGGAGGACAGGAATCAGCCAAGTGTAATCTGGGTCTATTTACTTGCAACATTTTCCCAATGTTGACACACACACACACATTACTCTACTGACTTATATTATGACTTGTCATAGCTGTACAACCAAACTTTCTCCGTCTATCGTCTAGTCTAGTCTTTAATCCCAAGTGTCCATTGAGTCAACAAATTGCTTAAATTGTGTCCCCAAAAAAAAGTTGGACGAGACTACAATCAACACACCAATCTCATGCACTACAAATATCGATCAATATCAATATCTTTATTTTTAGACAGTGACCACTTGAGCTCTACACAATCAATTCTCCATTTATAATTATTTCCTACTGCCATCTCAATTAATATTTTTGTCCTTTTCCAACTTATCTAAACTTTCAACATGGCACAAATTGCTTTTGGGATTGTACAAAAAAATAGGAAGGAGAAGGAAGGAAAGGAGAAAGGAGGGGAAAGCAATCGATGAAAAACAAGGAAATGCGTGACAACTTGAGACTTTTTTTGTGTGGGTTGTAAATCGATGGCAAAAAAAAACTTTGCAAAAAAAACAATACAAGATACAAAATTAAAGACAAAAGAAAAAAAACAAGTTTGGACTGTTGACTACACTTTGGGGGCTGAGTTGTAAATTTATTTACAAAATATCTCACTTTATTCCCAAAACTTCATGTGGTCAATTGTAAAAAAGTTTCTTTTTTTCGTTTAACTTTCTCTACTTTTTTTCCATGAACCAATAACAATGAATCATTATAATTTAATTCTTTATCAAATAAAGTTTGACCAGCAATTTATTTAGTACATTAAATTATATTTTTATACCTGTGAGTCAGATCCACCAGTCACACTGAGACCGAGTCCTCTCTGATCACGATTCAGTCGAATTTCGAAAATATCGGCTGTTAAAAACATAAATATTAAAATTTAGTATTACAAATATTTAATATTTTTAATAAACAAAAGAATTTATTTTATTTTATGAGCTACTCATAAAATATGACTGGTACCTTTTGTAATAAAAGGGAATTTGATTGGACCACCTCCATTTCCTCTCCGTAGATCAGTCGAGTCTTCATAAAAAGTTTGATTTTCATAGCCCTTATTCTAATAAATACATAAATAATAATTATTTTTATCATCCTAATTAAACTTTAGCAATTAAATTGTTACATGACTACACTACAACCGTAGTGTCTATCAAAAACTAACATACTCTCTCTCCTCATCATTGTATAGATAGAAACTTTAAATGATTAATAATTTTAATTAAATTGAGTTCGAAATTCAAAACCAAAGTGACTACACAGAATTGAGTTGGTGGTCTACAAACAGAATTGAGAGAGGTGAGGTCAGGAAATGAGAATTGGTACATTAGAAGACAACTTAATCTCGTAGAAATGGGGAGAGGAAGAGGGATATTGGAGAGGAGGACTTGAGAGCTAATGAAAATGTGGGACTATTAATTTCCTACTTGAAGAGAGTAATTTTATATGACACATCATGTACAAGACTTAAAGCTAGGTTACCTGATAATGGGCTGGAGGATGAGGGAAAGAGTTGATTAGGGTTGGTGGATTTTCATCATCACAGTCAAAACGAGTGGGTGTTGCTGTCGTCATCGTCATTGTCGTGGTGGTGGAACGTTCGGATGAGTAGCCATAGTCAAGATTATTGGCATTAATATGAGACCGGGAGAAGGATCCACCCCCCTCATAGCCACTCGCTTGTTCTGCAACATCCGGGCATGAGACAGCATAAAATTTACTTCTTCCACTTCCATCTCCACCACCGCCAATACTTCTCCGACCCTTCCCTTTCTTGTCTGGAAAAAAATAAAGAAAAATACAAATCCAACTTTTGTGGTGTAATCCCTAACTTACATCTTGTCTCTTTTTACATGATATCCATTTTTAAATCCAAGCCAAGGATTACTATAATTTTCTAATCATTCTATCTTTCCCATTAAAAGTATTTCAGAATATTATATACAAAAACTCTCTTTCTATGTACACATATCCATGTCAGGACAGAAGATGGATAGGAAAATTAAAGCAAGACACATGAGCCAACCCAATTTTTCTCACGAAATCTCATTCATAGTCATCCTGGGGAATTTTCTCTCTTTTATTTTTGGCCCTCATTTCATGTGAAATTCCAACTGACAGAAAGTCAATAAAATGGAGAATGAGAGACTTTGACTGGACGCTCAATATCTAACAAAAAAAAGTTTTTTTTCTTTATAAACATATTAAATTTATATCCTACTTTAGTAGTAACAAAACAGTAGACAAGTTTATGAAATTTAATATGAATGGATCAATTTCCCATTTTATTAATCTTAGTCGATATTTTAATTTAAAAGAGAGAAAAAAAAACTTTTTATAAAAAATTCATGAATGAAATGCAATAGTCCCTCTTTAGGTTTTAGAATAATAATAAAATTATAAAAGAAAAATAAACTTTTTATTTCTCCAAAAATCCTTTTAAACCAATTTCAGTTTCACTGCTGGACTGGTATAGAAATAAAAGTAGAGTATAAAATATTGGAAATTTTAAAGGTCACTATTTTTTAAAATTTATAGAGGAAATATATAAAAGAGTAAAACGAGTGTTTTGTACATGGAACTCAAACTTTTTTTTGTGGGTCATTGGGTCAAATCCTATTGGCATTGGAGAAAGTGTAATAAATTATGGATAAAAAATATAGTTTGGGATATTTTGAGAGAGAGGGGGAAAGTTTAATAGTGTAATTTGTGGGGATGGATAGAGATTGATGATAATAAAAATGAAGGGAAGGTGGGTAGGATGGATGGAGAGTTACCTCGATGTCCAGAAGATCGATTGATGATGGCATCTACAAAAGGGAATGGTCGATGTTTTTGATTCTTTTGGTTTTTCTCCACCACTTCTTGGGATGGATACTCGGCGGATTGTTGGTGGAGTAGATGAGGTCTCGAATGTTTTCTCGTAATGGGAGAATAGGATTTAGTGGTTGGTGGAAGATCCCATAAGTCAGATGGGATTGAATTACTGAGAATACCATTTGTGTAGGCTCTTCCATGTCTCTCCTCATCTCCACCACCTCCAAACAGTAGTCCATTATTACCCGTCCCTCCACCTGACTTTATACAGTACAGGGCTGAACTGGATTGACTCCGTGCTTTTAATCTGCCACTATGTGTACTCCCATTGGCACCCATTCCACTCTCTACAGTCCCACACAAAAAAACAACAAAAATATATTAATCTTCATTTAAATATTATCCGTCATCCATTTTTAACCATCTTTAAATTAATCATCTTGTTTTTTCTATTCTAGTTTACAAATTACTCAATGCATGAAATATTTAAAATCATGGATTCTTCACATTCCAGATTTCTCACAAAAAACTTTTTGGATGTAAAGGATGCGGATGCGGAGGGAGGCTGAGGAATTTTAAGAGGAAGATCTATTGTAAATATGGCAATTTAAATGGCTAGCACGAGCACACAAGAGGAAGACCCGATAAAACTGGCCCATTTAACAATATTAACGAGGAAGAGAGGGGGGGGGGGAGAAATAGTAATAACAAATGTCTATATTTATACAGAAAAAAGAAAGTCAATTTCTCTACATTTAAACTCTTTTCTACCAGATTGATTACATTAAATTCTTCTATTATTATTATCTATTGACATATTACATACTGAGGACCCTCTCTCTCTCTTCTAAAGTTGCGAGTTATTGACATGCCTCGTATGATTACAATATCAATTCAGTCATTCATATAAAAAAAACTCTTACACGGAAACCTCAACTTAATGGACAATCTCACTATGGTTAAATTCCCCTTTTTTGTATGGCAAGACTACAATTTACTTAGTAAAAGATTCTGATTGTGAAGTTCTTTATGGACAAAAATAAAAATCTCATGTTCGACATAAACCCACACTCACACACGTAAAGATAAAGATGAGATTGAGTCATCAAAAATATATTAATAAAAAAAAGAACAATGTTTTTATTTCAAAACCTTTAATTTTTTCATTAACTACAATTTTTTTGTGTGTACAAATCCATAATTGTAACCGTTGGCCCAAAATTGATAGAGGATGGAAATGTATGAAACTTTGTAGTTTTTTTTTGACTTTATCAAAAATAAAAAATTTTATTTTATTATTTTGGTGTGGATTTGCTCCATAAAACATTTTTTCATAAAGCTTGTGAGCTTGAGTGCACAAACAAACCACAAAACTAACCACAGTCACCATAAAAAAAAGTTTTGAAAATGGAGGACAAATTTTTATAGAGTCTAATAAAAAAATTGTTAAAAAAATCATGTAGAGTTTAGAGTAGAAAAAAAAGAGTTTTGAAAAATCTTAAAAAAGAGGGGGGTCCTCCCATAAATTTTACAAAGGTTAAAGTCAAAAGAAGAGTCATGTTTGACTACAAATAACTTTTTAGTAAAAATAGTTAAAATAATTAGTGTAAAATAATAAATCAAGTTTTAATTTGAAAGAGAAAATAAGGTAAAATTAAAATGAGTGAAACAATTATCTTGGAGATAGAGTGTAGGAGCACTCAATTGAGTCATCAAGTCATTAATTAAACAAGGTGAACAATATGATTGGCAATTATTACTCAGTCGAGTGCACCCTAGACACTGCCTTTATGGAGTAGACAGTTGGATTCAACACGTAAAATGTATTTTTTTTAGAAAAACAAACCATAAAAGTTAATTGTACCTAATTAGTATCTGTAATTACAGCTTCACACTTTACTAGCCCCCCATGTTGACGCCAATGTAAGAACATAGTTGTGACGTCACATTAATTCTATTCCAACACGCTCACCTTACCTTTAAATGAGTTAATTAAGCCAACTTTGTAAATTGTAGACAAACTTATGTACCTGTAGTTAAGTTACAAGATGAAGATTAGCAGTACAAATATTGGATTGTCTATATCTACAAAAACAAGTTTTAATTGTAATTAAGGAGTCTCACACACTGACCTGTATTTACATGAGCATCATCTCTGAACCATGTCATGACCGGGTGAAGGTCCACATGATGGGAGACATGACGGGTGTCTCTGGGATGGTGACAATGTGGAAAATCAAAGCTTTGAGTGGTCACAAATTGTTTCCTTCTCCTCCCCCCACTCGCTCCCCCTCCCTTGAGATCTCCTCCTCTTGCCTCGTTGAATTGAAGTGGAATGGAAATTATTTCTCTCGTATTTTTCCCTTTCTTGTGAGTTTGACAAGAGAAGGAGATCTTGAGATGATGTGGATTTAAATTCTCAACTGATGAAATTGGAGCCGTTGTCTTCCTCACTAGTCCATTCCCATCATTCTCTTTATCCAACAATTCCTTTCTTGTCCTTCTATTTGAGCAGGATGAGTCTGATGATGTTCGTTTCTTCAATCTTCTCAATCTTCCACTTTCTCTCTCTTCCACGTCCTCTGATTCTGAGACACCACCTACAAATTTCAACAAAAAATCATTTTCTTGGTCAAAATTTTGTCATTTTTTTTTTGATAAAAGTGTCGACTTTATTTAAATTTTATTTAATATCTCTCATGTGCCAAGGGAATAGAAAAATACAGAAAAGATAAGGATGAATCTTTTGCCATGGCCCTGGGACAAGATTTCTTTTTTTATATAAAAAGTTAATGCTCCCGCCGATTTTAGTTCATTTTTTTGTGTAAAGTTGAAAAGTTTTATCTTTTGACTAAATTCTTTCATCTAAAAAAAACAAGATGAAGAATTTTCACCAAAATATTTTTTTGGCACGTTGTACATTTACATATACACAGATACAAAAAAAGTACACATATATCTGTAGTTTAGCTGATAAGATTATCTGTCGCTTCATCTTTAAATTGAAATTGAAGAAGCATCAAAATAAAAACTAAATTTAGTTTAATTTAAGAAAAATTTTAACAATCAAGAAAAAAAACTTTATTTTTTCATGATGACTAGCTTGGACTTTATTTTTTGGTTGAGGTTGAAAAAAGAAAATGAATTGAAAATTTTCACTTTCCATTTGACTGCATCAAGAGAGAGAGAGAGTCAAAAAATGGATGTTCAATTTCTTTTAGTGACTTGACTTGTGAAATATTTCATCGTTGAATGAAAATCTCATTCACCTTGTACTTTCCCATGTTCTTCTATAGAGAGACTCAAACTCTTTAGTAAAGTATAAGGAGAGAAAAAAAATCGATTAAGGTAAAAAAATGATATAAAGTCAGATTTGTCCATTTGATCAAATGGAAGACGCACACGCGAATTTTATAGAGTGATTTGACTGTCAGTATATCCAATAGAGTCAAAGAAAAAAAAGAGAGAAGGAATAAAAAAAGGATTTAGAGTTTTTGGTGAATGGAGAAGAATTATATTGGCAAACTATGGACTCAGTCAACATTTCTGTTAGTTCAAATCAACAATAAGAATCTGTAAGAAGAGAAACTCAATCTCTCTCTCAAGTTTTTCTTTTTTTTATCCCTTCAAAAAAAAGTGAAAAAGGATTTAAACTGTGATGGACATTTTCCTTTTTCATGGACGTCCCCACCGTCATGACGATAAGAAGGAGAGAATAGGAACATGTCATCAGATTTCATGTCAATTTTCACATGAAAAATGTGAGAGATTAATATGAAAATTTAAACGAAGACCAGAGTTCAAAAATGGCTATCTCATTTTTACTCTGTCCGTAGTCAACACAAAAATAAACATAAAAAACCCATTCCATGAATATCTCTCTCTACACTATTCAAAATAATTTGCATATATATCAACTTTTAAAAAGAAACAATTTTTTTGGAATATTTAAAGGTCATAAAGAAGGTAGTTTAATTGAATTTTTTGTATTTTTTTGAAAATACAAGAAAAAGACAATCAAATAAATAATCCACGTAGATTTTAATTTTTGATATTTTTCTCTCCTCTCAAAATGGAAACCCACCGTAGTCGTCTGACATCCAAATGTCCATCCCAAAAAATGTACATGAGAGCAAAAGCTGGGGCACTACGTATCTCCCAAAGAAAAACATGTGCGTGGCATATTAATTAAAGATTTTTATCTAATTGTGTCATCCCCCACATTCGTAACTGAAAATGAGAGAGAGAGAGATGTGACATGTGGACTTTATGAAAAGGGCAAAAATAATGAACATGAACAAAAATGACTTCACAATATTTGGACAAGATCTAGCTCCTCTACAGTATCTGTACAAGTAAAAAATTTAGTTTGTAATAGTACACTCCTTGTATTATGTAGTCCCAGACCAAGGGATAATTAATTAGATGATATTTTAAATATACACAAAATCCCAAACACACTTGATGTTTCACAACGCTCTCTCGCCCCCCTAATGAGGTTACCACCTTATCCCTACACAGACACAGGGAGAGAGAGAAGGATGCCATGTAAAAAGTTTTTGGGAAATTGTGGACAAGTTGAAAATTTGTGACTGGAGGGCTACCACTAGTCGGCACATAAGAAATAACATAATATCATTGGGGTGTGTATACTTATGCCAGCACCCCCAAAGTTTATTTGTTATTTTCGTTGAAAATTTTCATAGAAAAGCAGGCGGAGAGAGAAAGTCTCTAAAATGTAAACTTGAACTTACAGAATAAATCTTGTAGTCGCACAAACTTCATTATATTAATTCACTCTATGTGTGTGTGTGTCTACGTGTGTCTGTGTGGGAGGCAATTGGAGTGAAAACTTTGTAACAATTTACATCTTCTTTCCCCCCCTCCCCACCATTTCCTCTCTCATGTCACTAATGTAGACCAACAGACCTGGGTCATTATTCAAGGTCAATTTTCACTAGAGAAACATCACGTCCTCTCTTTTTCTATCCTGAACAAACTCCAATTTCTTTTTTTTATTGAGACAAAAAACGTCAAAAATAGAACATGGACATTTCACTCAAAATTCAATTTAATGATAGAAAAAAAAACGTTTGACAGGAATTGAGGGGGGGGGGTGAGTGTGATGATGGGATAGGAATCGTGTGTGTTGACAAAAAACTTGTCCTTCTTCAAAAGACAGTTCGTACACAAACGCAAATAGAAGGAAGAGAATATGCAAAACACGGTGGAGTCCTTGGATATTGTAAAGGCAAGTGAGAAGATGGGAAGGGAAAAAGTAAAACTCTCCATTTTGTTTGTACCACACATTAGACACGCCATTTACGACGTCTGCTCCTTACTCTAAAACTCCCCATACAGTAATACAACGTAGCAAATATTTTATAACCTCTTTCTCTCTCAAAAGGGAAAAGTACCAACAACCATCCTTGAATTTTCCATCCTGTCGTGTAGTTTGAAAGCTAATAGCCTCCCCCCTCCTCTGTATTATGATTTCTTTCATGAATATATTTTCACTACTAGCCACCTTATAAGCACAAGGTACAAATTGCGAATTGTTTCCAGACTTAAAATAAAAAGTTACACACATGCGAATCCACTCTACAACTTTTCTCTCTCCCTCATTTCCCCAAAAACAAAAAAGGTACAACAACACTACACTACAACTGGGGCCGTGTGTGGACTTGGTTACATATTTGGCAATACACAAATCGCATTAATGTACACCTTGAGCCAAAATGTACGGGCAATTTAGTCTACTCAATTGTCCACACACACTGCAGAGAGGCAGAGAGGGAGAAAGTTGTTTTTTCACATTAGACTACTTATATTTTGAATTGGACTTTCTCTACAGATGAGATTGCGTCTGCATGCTATTTCTCCATTTAAAATTCACCAGGGTAAACTTGACTTTCTCCTCCTCTCAAAATGAGTCTTTATATGGGTAGAGGGGGGGGTCATAAATTTTTGTGTATTCATTAGACCATGGCAACACAACAAGGAGGTTTTTCCCCTCACTACAAAATTCTGATAGACGGTTACACTGCCGGGGCCAGTTATGGAGTGAAAGTGACGGAGAAGGAGGGAATGACTGTCGTTTATGCAACTCAACTAAAAAAACACGTTCATGATGGCATTTCCCCCCCTCTCTCTCTGCTTGTCCAGCCATAGAGTTGGAGTGGCAGAGGTACAGTCCCCAGAAAAATGGTATTGGCAGTGTGACACATTGCGGGTCTCATGGTGACTCAGCGTATGCTGAACACGCAACCATTTGGTATAGATATAATGATATGACCATATTGTATGTAAGATACGGATAAGGAGAGAGAGCAGGTGAGTAGACGATTTTATACTTTTTTCTAATATATTCCGCTCTTCCTTCTTCTTCTTCCCTCCATGGCCAAATGGAACGAGAATTGATTTTTTCCACTCTCTTTATCATTTACCCAAAGAGACGTTTTACATAAAAAAAACTTTTCTCTTTGATACAGTCATTGGTTTTTTACACCCAATACCTGTACATGTACTATAGTCTTGCCTCCAGGTGAAAAAAAGGAAAATGCTGTTACAGATATACACACATTGTACATTGACTCTTGAAAGAGCTTTAGGCAAGTACAAATATTCCTTCCATAAAATGGACAAGCTAAACAGAAACTAATCGTGTCCCTTTCCGTTCCCCATTTTTTTTCTCCCCCACTCTTGAATTTTACAAGAGAAGACACTTTCTCTTGGCACTCTAGTAAAAAAATATTCTCCTGTTTCTTTTTTGCACTTTACAAAAAAATGGGCCAGTTTTTTTTGGCAAACAGATATAAAAATATTAGGGATTGTACTACTAAAGTTTGCCTGTACAAAGGAAATAGAAATATTACAAGTTGTTCACAAATGAATGAGAGTGTAGGTTTCTTGATTCATCCACTCAATTTTCATGTTCCATCATTTCTCTTGTAACTTTCTCTACTTTCTCTACCTGACTGAAACTAGGGCAGTACTCCACGTTCGAAGGATGAGGAGCAAGCTGAGCAGATGGGGGAAAGATGTAGAGTCAATTTACGTCTACAATTTTCTCCTCCCCATTCCCGTGTGAATCAAGAGTCATGACTCTCTCTCTGTCTTTTTTCTGATCTGTAGAAAAAAGAACTATGTATGTCATGCAATCCCTTTTCTTTTGTTCAGCCTCCCTTCCCTTTTTCCAATTTCTTCATTTTATTGAACATTTGCAAAGAGGCGTATCAAAGGTTGATTGTTACATTAGAACACGCAAAAAAATATTCTTATTTGTACACATTAAAACCCAACTCAAAAGTTGAATCCACATCCTCTCTTTTTATATGGCAAACACGACTTTAACTTTTTTTGGGGAGGATGAGAGATGGAATGTGAACCAACAAGTGAACCAATCTTTTCCATATCCATCAAGAAATAAATTTAATCCCATAAAATTGAATAAAAAGTCCTGTAAAAATTTTCTATTGAATTTTTGAAAATAAAAGACGTATTAAAATGAACAATTAATCATTGATAATGGCAAAAGGAGAAAAAAGAAAGAATATTTTAAAAGGGATAATAAATCAGTTGATTTTGACTGTAAAAAGAAAGAGAGAGAGAAACACCTGCGCTCCATATGAGGAATGTGTCAAAAATGTCTTGTGTATGTGTTCAACATTAATATTCCTCCCCGTGAAAATTCCAACTAAAATTCTCCTCACATTCCACATTCCATTAACAATAATTCACTTGACATTTCCTCATCTATGCAAACAGATGAGGGGGGAGGAGGAGGAGGGAGAAGATGAATAATCAAACAAGATGCTGACAGTTTGGAGGCCGCAGGTGGTGACTGTGAAGAGGGAGAGAGAGAGACAATAAAATTGTAGAATTCCTATTCAGTGACTTGATGATGTCAGAGTCAATGTCGACCAAACTGTCTGTCATCTGGCATTTCTATTATTCTCCATATTAACTACTAATCATCACTCATTCCCTTCCTTGCATCAAACATCAAATTCAAACTGTACAAAAATATTCAAATCTTCAAACTTCTTTATAATTTTCCAATACAAAAGAATACAAAAAAAATCTATTCATTTTGACTTTGAATGGAAATCCCAATATATTTTGTGACTAGGACAACTTTTCATAATAATAAACTACAGCTGTCAATACAAAGGACACAATCTTTATTAAGACAAGAAGCAAAAAAAAGTAAACTGGATGGAGATGAAAACAGAGAAAAAAAAAAGTTGAAATATTTAAAAACAAGAATTTTTAAATGATTGTGTAATCGTAATCACAAGTTAAATAATTTATTGGAAACAGAGAGAGAGTTAATAATTCTAATTGTTAATGGAATAGAGACAGTCCTCATTCATGTACATTTTCCCAATGTCAAAACCTTTAATGGTAACCTTGCTCATGAAAATCCTCATTTACTATTCAATGTAAATAACTCCCCCCCCCCTCCTCCCCTTATTCCAGATCTACACTGACGAGTATTTTTTTTATGTGGAATTGGAATGCTTCTGGCCTTTATCTATTTATCTTCACATTTGCAAATGTTGACTGTGCAAAAAAAGAGGAGAATAATTTATTATTCATCAAAATGAAATAGAAGAGTCAGCTCTCTCATTACACAATACATTGAAATGTCCATTATGTAATCAAATAAAATGCATAACATAGTTTTTATCTTTAAATAATAATATGAAGCGAACAGTAGACATTTTAAATTTATTCATATTATTTGTAGAGAAAAAAATATTCTCTATTAAATTATGGGTAGGACTGGAAAGAGAGAGAGAGAGATGCAAATTTATAATTGAACATAGATTGCAAATTTTCAATTAAAGTGGATCAACATTTAAATGACAGAGGCTGGTTTACCTTAAATATTCATTTAATGTTGATGGGCATTCCATGTATTTTTATATTTGTATTTTACAAAATAATTTATTTCCCTTCAAGTCCTCATCTTTATCATTACAGCCCACGTGCTCTTCATATTAGTCATGTTGAGTTGAGAGATAAAAAAAATTGTACAAATTCTATGCAAATTGTCTACCACATTTTTGCATTTTATTTTATGTATTCAGGCTAAAAGTTTAAGTCAAAATTGTATGACTCATTCGTGAATAAATATTTTTAAATTGTACATAAAGTCATCCATTCAGTTAACTTTGAATTTATAAAAATTATGTTTATTTTATTTATCCTCTCTTTCTAATATCCTCAACTATTTTTAAAGAGTAAAAAAATGTTGAATAAATTAATATTAAATTTTTTAATGCTACAAAGAATATTATTTGGTTGATGAACTTTTAGTTTTGCAAAAAATATTTTTGCAAGAATCATAAATGTGTAAAACATTCCAAGGAGCAAAAAAATGAGGACAGAAAGATGAATCTCTCTTTTAATGGACACTAAAGACAAAAACTCTTTCTGTTTAATTTCTCCAGTAAATTTAAGGAGGATCATCAATTGAGATGACAGAGAAGGAAAGTATAAACTATTTTAAATGGGGACAATCAAAGCCAAAACTCATAAAGTTAGTATGGAGAAACTTGGCACGATTCCCTCAACCCAAAACACATCTCCAGAATCCAAAAACTCTTGTTCCATGAAAAGATGAAGACAGAAATGGACAGAATAAAGACTAGTCACAAGTCCTAACATGAACACACAAACAGTTAACTCAATTTAATTGTCTAATGCCAAAAATTTTATATTCATATTTCCAACAATCCTCTCTCTCTCTGTCAATTTGAGAATAATCTTTGCATCCGCCATTTTATTTCTCCTAGCTATGCTCCCCTTTAATTTCCTCTCTCAAGAACTTACGTCAAAGAAATTGAAATTAAATTAATGGAAAAAGGAGCTGATGAGAAATGTTTGGACGATCAAAGACTCTCAAAGATTCTAAATGCCGTCTTCCTCTTTTTTTTACTCTCCTTAACTTCCGTTAAAGTTGGAAGTGTTCTCCCTTTAAAAAAGAGGGCTTTTTATGTTTTCACATAAACTTGGAGTCATATTTAACTAGTCCTTTTTTCATTCATCTAAAAAAAGTCACTTTTCAGAATATCAACTACCATTTTGTTGGTACAGTGTAAGTGTACCTTATCAAATTAAAATCAGGGTTTCTCATTTTCTACTGGCAGTCGAGAGTTCTCTCATCACATGAAACTTTTTTTGTCTCTATTTTTTATCGTTACAAACCAAATGACAAAAAAATTATTGTCTTTTGAAATAATTACTGAGAATTAAATTAAAAGCTGTTTTTTTATCAAAAAGTTTTTTATATTTTAGTCTTTGCTCTTTTATAAAATAAAAAAGATTTTTCCTTTTTTGTGGAAAAGACGAAAGAGGTTGCATGTAAAATAGGAAAGGGGAGAGACAAAAAAATTAAGTTTTATACCACAAAATGTCTTACTCTCGTGCCATCCTGCTACACTTTAAAAGCTTCACAGTCAAGGCCGGGTAGTGGACCCTCCCCAAACAGACATTTACTACATAAATAACAGCTCCTTTGAGTTCTAACCAAAACGAACGACGGCAGTTAAATTGCTTCCTCTCTACTATCTTCAACTCTACTCGAATCACTCTCTAAAAAAAGACAAACATTTTACCAAACTCCATTTTTCTAAAAACTTTGTGGACAAGGACCATAATGTGAGGAGAAATCCAACCATAATTAACTTGACAGTTGTTTGTTATGTAGTTTAATTCTAGTTTTAACTTCTTTTTCTATATTTTTGCATATAAAACAGTTGTGTCTGTACTCCATGTAATTCCACAAAAAAGTTGTCAAATTCAAAAGACAAAGATTTTAAAATAAATAATTAGACATTTCCTTCAATCTCGAGACGAGACTCTTTTTTTTAAATTTTGAAGGATAAAATTTTAATTTGTGTGAAGAATTTTTAACATTTTCTCACAACAATAAAAATGAATTCTCTTTTCTTTTAAAAAGTACAAGTCTCACAGTAAACACACGAGTCACAATCATAAACACTCTCTTTGTTCAAAAAAAAGGAACAAACTTGTTTTACAGATTCTCTCTTATGATTAAAAAAAACATTGCACACTGATACACACGGAAGAGTTATGCAAGGGACTGTGAAAAAAATAACAAGAGAATTTTTACAAAAAAAGATCAAAAGACCAAGGCAGACAAAAAATAAATAATAAATGTTGTTTTTCTTCTCTGTTCCTTCCCTTTTTCAAGGTAATAAGAATTAACAAAGAGATGATAAGTAATTACAAGATTTAAGATTACATAATGTATGTACATAATATTTAATAAAAATTACAACACCATTTTTCTTTAAATCTCTTAATTAAATACAGATACACTGTATAATGCATAATATGTATAGTAAATTGCGTGTACAATTAAAATTTGCACAGTATACATAATACAATGTAAGGAGTAAAGAGTTAAATATTAATTGTCAATTAAAATTAACATTTAACTTTTGATCCATATTTCAATTTATCTGTACACTGCACTATACAATGTACATGATATATTTGAACCTTAAATAAATTTTAAGGGATTAAAGTGTAAAATGAGGATTTTTGCTCAGCCAATCATGACCTGACCTACGTCATCCTCATTAGTAAATTTTCCAACTCCTGTTTTGACGATCCAGTCCACTCTTTTCACAACAAAAATAAAAATGAAACTTACATAGAGACTCTCCAACTAACAAACCGTGGAGAGTGTAAAATCTCAAGTTTTGAAATTATCAAATATTCTACGTCATATAAATTCCAAAGGGGGTTTTAGTTTTAGAATTAGACAAGGAGAAGGAGGATAGATAGACAGAAAGAGAGGGGAAGGAGGAGAAGGAGGGGGGGGGGACATGAAAGCTTTCTCAAAACTATATAATGTACAAATTCTCTTTCCGTTAAATTTTCACTTGACAAGAGAGTAAGAGTTGAAGGCGAAGGCGAAGGGGAGAGAAGTCAGTAGAGCATTGCAATTAAAAATAAACAACTTGAAGGCTGTACAAAACTACACACACCAACGGATTTCACTTCAAGATATTCTGCTCCTCAAGTCTGTACAATACAGCATAGTAGAGTCACAATGTGTATATCATAATACTTAATCTGAGTAAATTCCAACCAAAAAAAGAATTCAGGGCACTAGAGCCAAGATCAACTCGAGTTTTTGACATGCTCTCTACCATTGTCATTGTCAATTATTTCACAAGACTCTCTCTCTTTAAATATTTATTTTTAGAATTTTTAACAATATAAATATACATGAGAAAACAAGGGATAATCCACTCAATTAAATCATACCACTACTCCAACTCACAACTCCAACTTTAATTAGGATTGGGAGTCAAAAAAAGAAAAAGTCACCTAAATAGTTATGTCTATGCTTAATTCTCAATGCTGTGAAATTGGGAGATGTAACCAAATATAATGTTTTAAAAAAAAGTTGGTCTATTCTCTCTTGCTGGTGTGTATCTGTACTTGTGTAGTGGTGGGTTTTATAAATGTATTGAAAGAGGAGGGGAAAAAGGAAATAATAATAACTTTTGGCTCTAACTCCATCGTTACATTTGACACTTATTGTAATTGGGAATTGGGTGGGTTTCTCTCTCTCTCTACACAACTCTTACAGGATTTTGGTGGAAAGTTGAGACAAAAGAATGGGAGTCAAAAAAAAGAATCTATAGTTTAAATACATACAACTTTTGTTGTTTTTAGGAGAAGAATGTTGAATCAAGTTTTACAACGGATTGAGAATGTCGAACAAGATGCTGACGGCTATTAAAGTTGGCTACATCCCCTCCATCATTTATCTCTCTCTCTCTCTCTCTCTCTGGTTGCAAAAAAACTTCCTCTTTTGTTGTCAAGTAAATATTTATCATTTACAAATATTTACCAATAAATTCTCTCTCTCTTGTGACTACCGTACCACTCAAAAATAAATTAATCAGCATCTTTCCCTTGTCTCTTTTAATTGACATTTTAATTTGTAACACTTTTATAGTCTCATAACCGTAATCTCAAAATTGGGACAGACTAGTTGGTCGTTAATTTTATCTTACGACTTCATTAAACATGACTACTTTAAAATATGCTGTTAGTTTATTTATTTACTAATGAGAGATTCTTTACCATTTCTATGATGGGCTGACTATTATTACACGACAAGGATTTATTCATCAACTCAGTCCACATTTTGCATTCCACAACAACAATTCAAAGTGTAGTACAATTAGAGGGGAGTATAATATATATATATGTATTTTTTTAAATGATTAAAATCAACAACAGTTAAATTTATTCCATTATGAGTCTCTTGAACGTTTAATAATAGAAAATAAACTTGTGGTGTATTTTATAAATAAAAAAAGATTAGACAGTACAGTACAGTCATAAATTAAACTGTCAATTTCATCTCAAATTTTATTTCCTCCTCCCCTCCTCAGTCCATTCCTATTGTTGACAACATGTCACGTTACATTGAGTCCGAGAAAAAACGTTAATGTTTGTCCCTGTCACTCTCATGCCTCTCTCAAAGTGGTGTACACTCCCAAATTAGGAGATGGATGATGGAGAGCAACTTATTTTTTTTATTTATTTACTTGCCAGCAATTCAATCACAGCTGGAATCACACACATTCTCATCCACTCCATTTCATGAACCACAAATATCATTTTTATCTCTTTAATTTGTAGTATCAAAAATTAAATATTAATTATCAAATCACCTTTATAAAATTGTTTCATTTGTAGCTTTCAAGAGAAATTAAAATTTTGAAGAAAAAATTGAATTGAATTTTCCACCATTTGGAGAAGAAAGATTGGAGGAGAGTGTCAATGTCCACAATAAAAAAGAGGGGACTGTCATACTGCTTTTTTGTGCTTTGAGAGACTGAGACTTTTTTTGGTCGTGACAAGAAAACAAGGAAATAAATGGATAAATAAGCTTTTGAAGACAAGATCATAAATAGATACTCTCTTTCCCCTGCCTCTTCATGGACACACACAAGAGACTCCATCGTATCTCCATTATTTACACTCCTCTTCCCCCCCTCTCTCTCTTCATGTCCACATGAATGGTGACAATAATTCATCCTAATGGACAACTAAAAAAAGAAGATGGTCTTAGCCCTAAATCCACTTTCTCATTATAAACAGAGAGCGAGAGGTTTTGAGATCAAAAAAATATTTACTCTTTTTTTTCCTCTACAACTTTCTTCATTTTCCAACCTCACAACGTAAACGTTGAGCTTAGGAAGCGAAAAAAAAGTTTGCATGATTTCCCCGAAAATGTTTTCCCGTAGAAAATCGTAAAGGGATTGTGGAGTAGAGCAAGTTGACTAAAATCCCAAATCCAGCCCATTCTCTGTCATGTTTCTCTCTCTCAAATATGCAAAGAGGAATTGAGTGTTCTACTAACAAAGTGTATATCCATCTTCCTATGGCCCCATGCCATTAGAACACAATCTCTCCCTGTGTCTCAACATTGAATTGGAGGAGGAACAAAGTCAGAAGAAACTTTTGTGTGTGATGCCATGCGTTCCGTCCCACTGAATATAGAGACAAAGTTAATGGAGAAAATTGCCACTGCCAATCGCCACTGAAGTGGAGATGGCAAAGGAAACTAATTGTCGTTTCCCCCTCAAATCAAGCAATTTATTACCTTCAATTTCCTTCCAAAACTCCATTGTACATATTCCATCTCTCTGTGTTACACATACACATATAAACCAAAATGTAATTTAGTACAAACTAAGTCCAGACTTCCGACTCACACCTTCTCTCCATTCACACAGACACGTATAAATACATGGAGTGTGAGAGTACAATGAGAATGAGAGGAATTTTGGAATAAAATCTTGGCAACTTGGTTCGTAACATTACTCCACATCCAAAATCTCTCTTTTTTTGTTAAATCCAACCTGACATGGTAACTCTGTTTCTCATTCCCTCTCTCTTTTATGCAAATGCAGAGTAAACAAAACTCCAAATGATATATGAACCACTGCACTCCATGTACACACAAAAGTCTTTCTGCTGATAGACTTTCTCTCTAGTCATTACCCCGATTTTAAAGTTTTTTGGGGACCCCCCAAAAAACTTGGCTTGAGTGAGTACTCTTCATTTTCAAACTGGCACTTGTTATTTTTAAAATAATGGAGTGAACTGTAGATAATAATTGACACTTGAATAAATATCAAATTAATTGAAACGACTACGGTCACCTGGTCTTGATCTCCTCTGTTTCATTCCAATGTCCAATGGTCAGAGACAAAAAAGATGAATCAACTTTTCATCCCAAAAATAAACTATAGAGGAACACATTGTAAACACATAGCCCAAAATAATAATGGTCACTCGAGATGAAGCACGTGTAGTTTATTTACGTGCCAAAAAAATGAGAGGGGCTCTCTCTTGATGGTAGAGAGAGGAAAATATGAAACAAATTTGAGTGTTTGAACTTGAGACAAATTGATATGGCTAGGAGGACACAAAGGGAAGCCACACAATGTGTCTACTTTAGTAAATAAAGATGAGAGTCAAAGTGAAGAGAGTCTCGACCCCTCCTACCCTTTTACAAAGGGGGACTGCATGAGAGTGTCTAATGCAAAAATAAGATAATGATGATGATTTAAATAATGAAGCCAAAGCTAGAGAAGATCATCTTTGTACAGTGTACTTCTCTCCCTTTTAACTTAACAAGAAAATTTCTAGTGCCATGTAGGGGCGGCCAGACTGCCTACGCACATAACAAACAATCCAATCCGCCACGTCTCCATAATCTAAAAAATACTTTTTGTATCCCATCCTTCCACAAAACCAGGCGTCCACCTCTCTCTCTCTCTCTCTTTGATAATAAATAAAATGCATGTGTTGTTATTGTTCCACTCTCTGGAGTTTTCGACTTTGCCATTTAAGAAAAAACGACGTCCCCATTACTTACAAGGAGAAACACTACAGACTGTAGAGATGAAGAAAAAAACAGAATGGGAATGGAAGGGATGGAGATCAAAAAACGAGTTATGACACCCTACAAAAAAAGAGAATCAACGTTAGCTACCCTTCCATCCATCCAAACACGGCATAAAAGAAAATGGACCACAATCTTCTCAATTTGATTCAATCAACAAGCCTAGTCAAAATGATTGTACAGTTTTAACTGTGAGTCTCCATATGATAAAAAATATATATTTAAATAATTAAATTAAAACACGTACATGTCTCTAACATGCAAAATATGGACAAACGTCTTTTTAGTCAATCTTTCTCAACTTTAAAACTTTCAAAGTGTGACAGGAGGCCCACTGTCAACTGTCTTGTTAGTCTTTTCTTAAGTGGACATGTTGAACGACTTGTAGGCGCACAAAGAAGACGAAGAAAAGTCAACACTAATGTTTTTCCAAGCCCATTGACACTTTACATCAATTCAAAATATTTCTACCCCCTCAAATCTCAATCCCATCCTTCTTCTCCTTAAAGATTAAAATCTCTTTTTCTTTTACATTTTGAGTTTGACACATGTCAACTCGTTCCACTTGACAGTGGGATATTATTTAAATGTGAATATTTATATTATTTAGTTGAATGATGTAAAAATCAAGTAAAATTTGCCATTCTCTCTTCATTTCAACTCGTACACTTCCTCAAGTGAAAGAGAAGGTTGGGGGCTATTTGTCAAAAAATATGAAAGAGTAAATTTCTCTGTTCTTTCTCGTCAAAATAAAATCCTTGAGTGAGTAGACTTTTTGTGTACAAAAGGAGCAAAAGCACGACGAGGAGATTATGACTCAAGAGATGAATAGCTGAGGGGATATCCGGCCCCCCTCTTTAATACGCAAATAGTCAAACAGTTTTTGTTTGATGGAGGAGGAGAGAGAGAACTTTTGAGTATCTTCCGGCGTTTACATAACACAGAACACATTCCCATATTCATTTTATTTTGTACTACTCCTCGTACTCGTAACTTGAATACAAATGTGGGTGTAATATTTAATACTAATCTTTTTTTTCTCTTTAAAAACTTCAAAAAACTACCCAGCTTACGGCAAAGGGAAATGTAGGGAGATTTGAGCGGATTTATTATTTCTCTTGTACACAAAAACATTGAAATATATTTCATCAATTTGAATTTCGAATATTTTTTTCACTGTTCTTCTAATCTCAAGTCCAAGCTCTTCATGAGTACAGTCCCACACATTTTTTGTGTAATTTTAGCACAGTCAAAATTGCGTAGACTAAAAAAAAAGATTGAGTTTTAAACTCTCAAGTTTAATTTTATGCGTCTCTCAACTTTGAGTAAGAGTTGAAGAGGCATCTTGACTATTTTTTTAATCTCTGTTCAAACATTTAAAAATTGGTGTGAAGATTCTTCTCTAAGACACTCTTCTCTTCTAACTTGGTCTCTTGGTATTTAAAACGTGTGCAAAAATTTACATAATTTACAACATGCCATTTTTCTATTATTGTGACTACGCATTCTATTCCCCTGCAACTTTTATTATTTAGCGGAACCTTGAGACTTGGGAGATGTCATAATTTTGTGTTTACATTTTTTTTCTCTACACATTTAAATGCGTCTGACATAATTGACCATGACAAATTTATTTTTATTTTATTCCCTACCATTAATTCCCATTTGATATGTCTACTATTTATAGTCAAAATGTAAATAAAATTAATTTTAATTTCAAAACAAAAATAATACATTTTTACTCTGTAAAGAAATGACAAGTTAAATTAAAATGGCTGTCAATTTGGCATGGATGAATTTTTTTAAAGCTCTTAAATAGTCAAATATGGAGATGAAAATCTTGTACTTTTTTCTGTTTCTTTTAAATGTCCCAAGATAAATATTATTTTAAAAGGAGAAGAACTAGAGAGCATCCATTTTTTTAAAAATAATTCTCCCCTTTAAAAGTCATAGACATAATTTAATATTGTCTATATATAGGGATGTTACTAAATAAAAAAATGGAAACATAAAAGATTAGTTTTCTTTGTTCATCTTGATGACTGCTGAATCATGTTCTGATTTATTTTATCCTTTTTTTGTGTTTACTCCCTCTCGTTATTTTACAGATATGCCATGGGCATTACTGTCCATAATAGTAAATAACCAGAAATATATTTTGATCAAAATCTTCCCTCCCCCTCATTCCAATCGACTAGAATAACCATGATGAAGGAGGCCCAGCCTATGAAAATATTAAAAATGTCTTATCCTACAATTTACTATATTTAAAATATTAATTAACTCCCATCAATTTCTTAAATATGATGCCATGCCCACTCTTAATTTTGTGAATATTTTAAGCTCATAATTCATAATCAATTTGTAGTCTCATTTTTTTAAAAACTAATACAAAGTAAAATGTTAGTACCCCACAAAAAATCATCGTGTATTAGGTATTTTTTAAAGGCTAGTCCCTTCCCCTTCATAATAATAAATGTTGCAAAAAAATTGTCTTCCTTTTTAGCAAAATTGACTCATTTTTTTGAGCAACACAAACGGCAATTAATCATTCCCTGAGCTTCCATGAATATAGACAGGATTAGAAGGTCAGTACATAAAAAAGTTGACTGTATTTGTAACCGTCGCATCTCAAGTCTAAAAAATGGTAGAGGAAATAATAAATAACGAGGAGCAAAAGGAGGATGCATTCTCTCCATTTTACACATAAAAAATAAACTTGCCCCCACGAAAGCTTAAACTTTAATCCAAATTCATTTCATTTTATTAAAAACTTGTCCTCAAATATTTGTCATTTTTTTATAAGGATTGAGCTGGAATGGATCATGATTAAAAAAACAAGACTCACAAAATTGAATTGAATGGACAATCGGATGGCCAGAGAAGAAAAAAAAAGAATTGGATCGTGCCAAGGATTTACTTGTTTATCTGTCTGTACATACACCATAAAAAAAATAAAGGGGAAAAATACACAAGAGGAGATGAAGGGAGAAAAAAAGAAAATATAAAAATTGTTGTGAGAGTTGGTGTTAAAGTCAAAAAAGTGGAAGAAGATGATTTGTGGTAAATGTGTGCTCCCCAGAGATTTTTTTTCTTGTGGTTGACTAGAGAGAGAGGAAGATGAAGAGAATAAATAAAATAAAATAGCATGTGACTCTCTTGTTGTACTCTAGCTGGAGAATTTCTGGAAGCCCGAAGCTGGATCTAAAGGTGAAGGAGGACTGAAGAGAAAAAAAATAGTACGAATGTATAGTCGGCAAAAAAGGTAATAAATTTATCAGTCCCTTCCACCTCTCTCTCTTATACCTCCTCCTATATCACTTGCTCCTTTCAACAAGAGAGAGAGAGACGAACAAGTCCAAGGGATTTTTTTTTCTGGGACCATGTGACCTGAGTTCCTGATTCCTAATTCTTGACTCGAGTCTCAAGTCAACTCTTGAAAAAAAGAGGGAACAGGGAAGCCAACCTTCTTGGTGTAGTTTTTTTTCATGTGTAGTACATGCCATGTATATTATTTGATAACCATTGGACATGCCATTAGCTACATTAAGAGTCTCCACACATTCCCTCTTTGTACATGGCCTTTAGTTCTCTCTCTCTATAAAAATAGTAGAGGACGAGGATTCCCTTACATGGAGAGTTGCTGATCTTTATAGCTCCTGCTCTTACTCTTTCCTCTCCCTCCAGTCAGCACAAAATGCTCCCCAAAAAAACAGGCACATGTGTCCTCACACGAGCATGTGGACTTGTGGGGGGTCACAAGAAAAACAACAAGAATTTTTACGACCATCCAATTCAAACCAAATGAAGAATCCTCATCTTTTAGACTATCAAATTACGTGGACACAATCCCTCCC